>JAUPMG010117267.1:0-11853 GCA_031762675.1 Pachysandra terminalis | reverse complement strand
TCTAACTTCAGTCTTCAATCTTGTTTTGTCAACACATTTCATTGTCTCCTGCACTTTAAGTTAAACCCTTTTTTTTTAAAGAAATCAATTTTAAAACTAGGCGACTAGGTGGTCACCTAGTGTCCTAGGCGGTCACCCAGGCGCGATCAGCCTAGGCGGGCATCGCCTGGACCACAGGCATAGCGCCTATTCGCCTAGGCGGCTGCCTAGGCGCTCGCCTTTAATAACCATGGTATTACCATATTGGGGGGTTGGGGGGAAGAGAAAGTTGAAGTTTCCATTGGGGGGTGGAGAAGGGGTTGGAGATTATAGCTACAGCCACCATGTATGGGTACAATATTTTTTTGTTATACCAAATGCCTTTCATATTGATCTCTGTTCAAAGATAAAAGCTTCTATAACCCACTTTGTCGTTCATTGAATCTCTTAACCCACGTAATAATGATCTCTCTGCAAACTAACACCTCTATTTTGGGTGTTCATTTAAATTTGAACCACCTTGCTAAATTCATTACTTGGAAGAGGTTAGCTAGATCCACCAATGCAACATTCTAACCCATCATTCTCGGACTTGGACTCATAAGCCATCAAATCATAAAATCAAAATTCTGGTAACCTAATTTGTATGTTTTTTAATCAGTGAATAAGGGTATTGTATTAAATTATTGGAATAAAGGGATCTAGCCAAGTACAGGAAGAGTAGATAATAGACTACGAAAACAAACAAAAAAAGAAGTAGAAATAAGTACAAGGGAGAAGCTACCTTGTTTGTTAATTTTCTCACCCCAAATAAGATGTTGATCATTGCTCATCATCTTCTCTACTTCCTCTTTTTTGGGTGTTCAATTAGATACATACCGCCAAGCTAAACTCCGTAGTTAGAAGAGGCTACCTAGATCCACCAGTGTACCATGCTAACCCTTCATTCCAGAAGCTCAGCACATATACCCTCAAATTATAACATCAAAGTTGTGGCTACCTAATTCAGCACTGTCCTCTCCAAGCCAACCCAAGAAAAATTCAACAAAATTGCTTCACAAAAGGTAGAATGTGGTGTTCACCCATAAAGCATGTAATTGATATTTCAAAACTACTGTCGTTAATATTTTAGCTTAAAGAAGACATCTAAAGGAATTCGAAAATTTAAATTATAACTTGATTAAATAGGAAATGACGGAATTTCTATTTGATATGCAAAAGAATCTTGCAACTCGATGCTTGAAATGATTCGAGATAACATAGATAATTAATTTTTTTAGTACCTCTAATGTTGTTGTGCCTCTTGGAATTGGGCTTTCTAGCCTGAACTTTTTTTGCCGCTGACGCTGTGTTAAGACATATGTTCTAAGTGAAACAAGGCTATCCACTATAAAAACTGCAGAAGAATAACCTCACCTCGTGACAATTAGATCCCTTACTCTTCTGTTTTCCGGGTCATAAAATGCTAGCTTTGACAGACAATCTAACAATATTACACCATTTTCCAACAAACACAATGGGAATACCGGATTCGTATTAACCGTCGAAAAACCAAACTGTCCAGACAGTAGACTCAGACTCCCATTCCTTCTTTACCCAAATCTCAAGCTCATGATTAACAAAAATGGATAAAGAGAGACCCTCCTAACACATCCAGACATACACGGTCCATGTTAGAAGGCCATATAATACAGGAGGATGAGAAACCACCCAAAACTCCTCGTGTCTCAAGTCGAAAGAAACAATTGCATTACTAGTGTATTCCCGAATTATCCAATACAATGCTCCATTAACAAACACATTTGAAGAGAATGATTGGGATTTAAAAGGGGAATTTGCTATCCTTCTCCATGAAGAAGAACCCAGATTACAAACCTCAACCCCTGCATAACGAGGAGAAAACCAAGTCCCAGCTATAATTGGGAATACCAATCTTACCAAAGTACTGAATGTGTTAGGAGGGTCTCTCCTCTGCATAACGAGAAGAAAACCAAGTCCCAACTCATTAGTGGAAGGACTGAAACCGAATCCAAAGTACTGAAAAACCTTCTTTTGATAGACGGGTTTTGATATAGCTTGAACAGAAAGAGACTGCAGATCATTTTTTGGATGCTTGATCGAGGTGCAGGTTGACGAGACAAAGGTCGATAACTAGAGTACGCCAGGATTTGCAGACGCACCTGCATCAGCAAGGAATTTCTTGCAACTTGGGATTAAGGAGAGCACTATTGGATTGGGAGGTGGAAGATGTGTCAAGTTTATTATCCCTAATTACATACACAGTCAAAGAAGGTCTGGATTGATAGGGTCTGGCTGAAAGATAGAAAAAGGGGATTTCTCAGTTAGATCCTATTATAGTATGCTGTTTCGGAATTTGTAGATATACGGGGTTGTGGAACATCTTTAGCAAACCAATATACCTTCCAAGATTTGTTTCTTTATATGGACATCGGCGAAAGATAAGGTATTAATAATTGACCACCTTCAATCGAGGGGTTGGGCGATCCTGAATAGATGTGTCGTGTAAAAAGAAAGAAGAAACTGTAGCTCATTTGTTTCTTCATTGCTCAGTGGCTGCTACCATTTGGAGTGATGCCCTAAGACGATTGGAGGTCTATTGGGTAACTGCAAGAGACATATACATGCTATTTGAAGGGTGGGGATGGAAGAAAAAGAGATCAAGACCGAATATGATTCGGCAGTTAGTTCCTTTTGCAATTTGTTGGATCATATGGAATGAGCGTAACAAGAGGATTTTTGAGGGAGTGGAAAGGGAGGTGGAGAATCTTGGGGATAATGCGCTTTCAATCTTATTTTTCTAGCTAGGGGTGGATTGAGAGTTTCAATTGGTCTCATATTCAGAATTTAGAGGAAATTGGGATGTATTCTAGGGAGAGAGGAATATGCTAGCGAAAGTTTTAAATATTTTGATGCTTCAGGTTCCTTAGGTTTCTTGATGTAGTAAGGTTGTGCCTTAATGTACACACTTTGTATACATAGGGTCACTTCTTTCTTTCTTTGAAGTTCTGTATTTGCTCTATATTTGCTAATAATATAATATATCGTATTTTACCGATAAAAAAAAATTTTAAAAAAAATATATTTCGAATGCAATATTGATTAGAAGATCCAATATGGTTCCAATCTCTTCCTTTTCTTCTTTGTTACTACTCTTCCTCTTTCTGCCTTCGTTCTTGCTTCTCAACGAAAACAAAAGATTTCTAAACGAAGAGGGAGGCTCGGGTAGATAGAGAGAGAGATTCTGCTTCAACAGAGAAGATTAAGAGAAGGGATGATGGTACTTAGTAGTAGTAGTTGTCAGAAGCGGGAGAGTTTGTCACTTTGGTAATTGTATTCATGATGTTAAAACTTGGTATTGGATCGGGAATCGTCCAATCCAGGACATGTACAATTTTTTTTAAATTTGAAAATTTTAAAAAACATATATAAAAGATATAAATACATAAAAACAATTGAAATAAGTGTAAAAACTTTTAAATATCATTATTAGCCAATATTGTTGCATTCAAGTGATCACCAAATCAAAGCATGCAATAATTGACAATTTGACATTAACAGTTGCAAAAAAAAACCCATCATTTCAACCCCTAATTGATCCAACAAGAAGTGTAATTCAATAAAAATTGTTCACACATCCCTAATTGGATCAATTATGGTTCAATCAGAATCCTAATTGCTCATATAAGGTTCAATTGCAGTCCCAAATAGTACAATTGCAAAAAAACCCATCATTTCAATCCCTAATTGATCCAATTAGAAGTGTAATTTAATCAAAATTGTTCACACATCCCTAATTGGATCAATTATGGTTCAATTAGAACCCTAATTGGTCCAATTAAGGTTCAATTGCAGTCCTAAATAGTACAATTGCCAAAATACCATCATTTCAACCCCTAATTGATCCAATTAAAAGTCCAATTAATTGATCAAAAAAAAAAAATTAAAAGTCTAATCTAAAAAATGTTCACACATCCCTCGTTGGATCAATTATGGTTCAATTAGAACCCTAATTGGTCTAATTAATGCTCAATTTTAGTCCTAAGTAACAGTGTAGCACACTTGCAAATCCTAATTAATGTTATTCATTATAAGTTTAATATTATAAGTTTAATTACTATAACTTCAATATTATAGATTTCTAATTCTAAGTTTAATCGAACGATCCAGACAAAATCGGTCTGAGTCACAGTTTTTTAAATTTTTTGGGATCAGCTAGGGATCGCCATGGAGTTTAAACTCGGACTCGGATCAGGTATCGTCCCGGTCTGAACAACAATTTTTTTTTTTGGTTGGATCGTTCTGGATCGTCCTGGATTGGACGATCCAACTCGCCGATACCGATACAACTCGTCCGGATTGCCCAAGTTGTATCGGTATCGAACCGAGTCGAAGTATTTAGGGGTCTTAAGGGATCGGCTTCAACTCGGGGATCGGACAATCCTTTACACTATGGGGATCACGAATCATCCCCAGCTAATCCCGAGTTGGACCGGCCAATCCTTTACACCATGGTTGTATTGAAGTCAACTACTACTATGAAAAATATCGGTTTGGAATCCAACAAGTTGGTGAATTCGTTCGTATCTCTAGCCCTTAGTCCTGGTATGAATGAAGTCTTGAGTCTTTATCATTTCTAGGGAAGGCAAAGGGGCGAATTTTGACAACCCCAACCCACCCCTAAAGAAGCCCCAAAATACGAAACCTGCTCCTAACCTAATTAGCAGTATCCTGGTGAGCGGGTTTAACCCTAATATGAAATATATTAAAAATAAATATTTTTTAAGTTAAATCTATAATTTTTTAAGACATATTTACTTATAATATATATAATTAACATATAGGTGAATGGAAACATTTTCCATTGTGGCCACAAAGTTAGAGCATTTTTTAAATGAAAAGGCTAATCTTTGGAAGACCTTTAAGCTTCAAATTTGATTCCATAATTTACTATGCCATTAGAGCTTTCTTCATGCAAGTTTGTATGATGGTTAATTTCACTTAACAAAGCACATCTGTAAGCTGCTCTTACCATAAACTTCTCATTTGGCGTATGATGCCAAGTAATCCGATCACCTATCCCATACCAACTCAAAGGTATTTTTGCGATTCTTTCAACATCCAAGTACCCAAAGATTCATTCCAATCTCTCTCTTTCTCCATCATTTGGTAACTAGATCAATAGGTTCATTCACCCTACTAAAAGGGCACCCAACTGGTTTTTGTGATATTGGACGGAAAGGAAATGGTTGTGGGATCCAAGGATCCTTCCATATATCAATACTCCATCCATCTCCAACTCTCCAACAAACTCCTTTTTCAGAACTTCCCTTGCCCCAATATACTCCTCCAAGTCTAGGAAGGGTTCGTTCCTGACTTTGCTTCCCAAAAATTTGTATTTAGAAAATATTGTCCTTTCATGATGCGAGAACATAGCATATTTCCAAGTAGATTCTTTCTAGTTATCGAATTGAAAGAAGCATGCCAAGAGTGATGGTATCTCAAAGGCAGGAAAATAGGAAATCCAACATGAAGCTAGTGGTCGGCAAACTCTTATCAATTGGCTACACCGTGGATGAGATCGTAGAAACGCTAAATGCGGTCGTAAGGCCGATAGGGGCTTCGGAGGGACGTGACATTTCAAGCAAACAAATCGGTGGGGGTGAGGGGAAAGATAAACGAAGTTACAGAGAAGCCATTTTAAACCAGAAGGAAGTACATGGCAAAGTTAACAAAGGGTAGGGTGGACGTGGTAATGAGAAGGTTAGAACCCAGGTTGAATGTAAGTGTTTTACCTTTGAGTCAGGCTGAAACCAGCAAAATAAGTTTGTGAAGGTGTCTGAGTCGAGGTACCAAGGGAGCTCTTGGATTTCGTTTTCTGGTGAAGAGCTTGGTTGCCTGGGTAAAATGGTGGATGGGCTTCGCGTTAATCGGAAAAATTCATGTGTCCTGGGCTCATTGAGAAGAGGCAGTCAGGTTCTCATTGCTGAGTTTAGGATTAACAGAAGAGGAGAAGTTTTGAAAGTGATTTCAGTGGAACACAATGAGCAGAGAAGGGCTTTATTCTTCCCTTCATTAGAAGACTCATGGACATACTTGTTAGCTTCCTGTAATCAGGTTCTAGGAAACCATCATAGGAGTGGAATGACCCAAACATGTCATCTCCCAAATACTAGCATCAGTTCTGCCGACGCACCTATAAAAATCGCAGTGAAGACATCTTCAGAAAATGCATAGTGCAAATCACCCATGGCATCCGTTGGGGCAAAGGCCTGGTGAGGAGGGTAAACTATGAGTAACATTTGCATCTAGAAAGAAGCATCTACCTCTTGGATTTACAAACACTTGGTCGATTCTTTCTTGGATGTTTTCTGCATCCTGTCTTTTGTTATTCCATGTAAATGGGTAACCAATGTATCCAAGATTCACATGTGTCCACCAGTTCATTGAATTCCCGATATTGCCAGCTTCCTCTTGCAACGCCTCCCATCTTCTCTTCCCTCACAAATACATCGTTGAAATCCCCCATCACCACCCATGAAACAGAATTATTTCAAGCCAACTGCTTTAAGAAATCCAAATTCTCCTGCCTTCCAATCTGGGTTGGCGATTGGTTCGGTTTTATCTGGAAAGTAGCAAATCGCAACTCTTCCATAGTTGGCTGCTTTAAAAGCACTTCATTCATCGTTGTGGTTATACGTAGCTCAATCAGATTAAAGATCAGGTCTTGTGAATTAGGTTGACTGCTCGTGAAGATCTCATGAAAGTATTGGCTCATAATTGCTTGGATATCTTTTTTCTGTCCTCCAAACGCCCCTACTCTCATTCACTCCTCTAATCAAATTTCTTTGTCTTGTGTGAGTTGCCTTAGCATGAAAGTAACAGTACTACGATCTCCATATTTCAGCCAATCCACCCTTGCCCTTTGCTTCCATATGAGTTCTTCATTGAGTAGCATATTATTCAGCTCATCTTTTATTTTTCAATTCTTCCGCCTTAACCAAAAAGGTGAGCTGTTTCGTTTGGCATTTTCTCAGCTTCTCTTGAAGTTATTTAATTTTTTATTCTGAACAATACCATACTTCAATCTATTCTAGACTTTCAGCTCTTTACTACATTTTTGAATCCTTGGACCAGACTCTAAACATACAAGACCCCAATTCCTCAGAACTCCATGCTTGATCAACCATTCACACTCATCACTTAACGTCCACATCTATTCAAATCTGAACCTCTTCCTTGTAATCCTTCATTATTTAGATTGATAATAATCGGGTAAGGTCTGATGAGGAGGGTAAACCATGAGTAACATTTGCATCTAGAAAGAAGCATCTACCTCTTGGATTTACAAAACACTCAGTTGATTCCTTCTTGGATGTTTTCTGCATCAGGCCTTTTGTTATTCCATGTAAATGGGTAACCAATGTATCCAAGATTCGCATGTGTCCACCAGTTCATGGAATTCCCGATATTGCCAGCTTCCTCTTGCAACTCCTTCCATCTTCTCTTCACTTACTAATATATCGTTGAAATCCCCCATCACCTCTCATGAAACAAAATTATTTCGAGCCAACTGCTTTAAGAACTCCCAATTCTCCTGCCTCCTAATGTTGTCTAGGTCCCCATACACTCCTATCAAACACCATTTAACTTCATTATTATTATTATTACAACAAAATTGATTGCACACTCACTTGTACATTCAGTTCATTCTTTCAAAATAGACACAAACAACATGCTTTTCCCAATGAATCATATCCACACATATGCTGAAATCACAATCATCTCGAATTCTATCCATTTTCTTCAAACTAATCTTTGTCTCCATGAGGAAGATAAATTCGGGATGTATCTCTCTGCATAGCAAGTGCAAAGAGTTAACTGAAGAGTTCTAATCCCTTGACAGTTCCAACTCACGCCGCAGAGATAGCCATCCTAACCCATTTAGAATTGTCTAGAAAAACTTCTCCTTCCACTGATACCAGACTCCGTACCTTCTTTTGATGTGCCAATTCCATATATAAAACAATTGTATGAATGATATGTTCTGGCAATGATACGAATGCCTCATTCGTAAATGTGCCAAGAGAAGTGAATAGGCTAGCTGACAGAATGGTAAGAGAAGGGGTGAACTGGGAAGAGGTGTTCTTAAGTGTGCCAACAAAGGAGATGATTGGTGATGGGGGACGATTTTGTATGCCATGAAGGGATAATTAGCTGTATTGTACTATTTTTGGGGGTCCTTATTTTTGTTTTGTTTTTTTTTAATGCTTTTTTTTTCTGTTGTTACTTCATGGTTGTCCGACTTGGACAGTTTTACTATATACCTTGTTTACTCTTTTCCTATTCGATATATATAAATCTCATCGTTATACATAAACTAATAATAATAAAAATGTTGACTACGCTACTTTGTCTCAAATAATGCGATAATGCCAACGATGAAAGCAAAAAAAATTGCAAGGGTCCTTGTTTACCTGTCATAAAAAATCATAAAAAAAGTATATACTGTCTAAGAGTGTAAATGAAAGATTAATGACCCACATGCAAATCCTCAAATACATACCACAAAGGCATATAATTTTATATTCTAGCTTACTGGTTTCCATACTTCAATAATAACCAGTTATAAAAACCATATTCATCAAGAAAGAATGACCATATTACAAAGATTACATACATAATCAGATTCTTCAATTGTATCTTAACATTTTAGCTTGACTCTTTTTCCTTCTCAATGAAAACAGTATAAATAACAGAAATATAAGAAATGGATGTACTTAAAAAGAAAAACTCTCTTATTGGGGCAAATAAAACAAAAAAAAAATGGAAAATAAATATATGATGTATATCTTAACGGAAAAAAAAAATAAACAAAAAACTTACCAGCTCTCTGAACCCTTCTCACTTTTCTTGTGTGACACAAATAACAAAAAATTCAAGAGAGAGAGAGAGAGATAGAGTCACAAAGGTATTTTCTTTTTCTTTTAATCAATGACCATAGATAATAATTTTAGGATAAGCTCCAAAAGAACAATAGATGTTGAAGTATTATGTATATACATAGCAATATGTAAATGTATATATATATATATATATAAAGTGGGTGTCTATATATATGTCCCTTTCCAAAAAAATATATATACTATAAGTGTGTATGTGTGTCTATATATATATTAGCATAGTGGGAAGGAGGGATGGGGGAAGAGTGAAAGAGAACTTTGAAGTTTCCATGCGGAGATTACAGTTACAGCCACCATGTATGGGTACAATTTTTTTTGTTATACCAAATGACTTTCATATTGATCTCTGCTCGAAGATAAAGTTTTTCTAACCAGGGTCTATATATATTACCATAGTGAGAGAGAGAGAGAGAGAGAGAGAGAGAGAGAGAGAGAGAGAGAGAGAGATTTTTAGTTTTCATGTGGAGCTTACAGCTACAGCTACCATGTATGGGTACGATATATTTTTATTATACCAAAAGCCTTTCACATTAATCACTGCTCAAAATTAAAGTTTCTACGAGTTGTTCATTGAATCTCTTAACCCAAGTAATATCAATCTCTGCAAACTAACACCTGAATTTTGGGTGTTCAATTAAATTCGAACCACCATGCTAAATTCATTACTTGGAAGAGGTTACCTAGATCCACCAATGCAGCATTCTAACCCCTCAGTCCTTGAACCCAACATCCCAATAAACTTCAAAGACTTGGACTCATAAGCCTTCAAATCATAGAATCAAAATTCTAGCAACCTAACTTGTATTTTTTAATCAGTAGATAAGGCTATTGTATTAAATAATTGGAATAAAGGGATCTAGCCAAGTGTAGGACGAGTAGATAATAAACTAAGAAAGCAAACAAAACAATAAGTATAAAGGACTTTTTCCCTAGTGTACATGGAAATTGCCAAAATTATGTCTATCTAATTTGTTATTCTAAAAGCTTTTTAATATTTATCTTTGTTCAAAGTTTCAAGTTCCCTACACATACCTTGTTTGTTAAGTTTCTCACCCCAAATAAGATGTTGATCATTGCTCATCATATTCTCTACTTCCTCTATTTTGGGTGTTCAATTAGATACATACCGACATGCTAAACTCAGTAGTTAGAAGAGACTACCTAGATCCACTAGTGTACCATGCTAACCCTTCATTATAAAAGCCCAGCACATATACCAAATTCAGCACTGTCCTCTCCAAGCCAACCCCAGAACAATTCAAGAAAATTGGTTCACAAAAAGTAGAATGCGGTGTTCATCCATAAAACTTGTAATTGATATTTCGAAACTACTGTAATTAATATTATAACTGAAAGAAGACATCTAAAGGAATTCGAACATTTAAATTACAAATTGATAAATAGGTAATGATGACGGAATTTCTATTCGATATGCAAAAGAATCTTGCAACTCTATGTTTGAAATGATTCAGGATAACACAGATAATTAATTTTTTTAGTACCTCTAACGTTGCTGTGCCTCTTGGAATTGGGATTTCTGGCCTGAACTTTGTTTTGCCGCTGACACCGGGATACGCCATATGCTCTAAGTGAAACAAGGCTACCCACTATAGAAACCGTAGAAGGATAATCTTGGCTTGTAGCAATTAGATCCCTAAATCTTCTGCTTTCCGGGTCATAATATACTAGCTTTGTCAGACATTCCAGCACAATTTCACCATTTTCCAAGAAACACAATGGGAATACCATATCCATATCATCCGTTGAAAAAACAAACTGTCTAGTCCAAGATTCACATTCCTTCATCACCCAAATCTCAAGCTGATGATTAAAATTAATGGATAAAGAGAGGAACCCTCCTAACACATCCAGACGTGCACAGTACTTGTAAGAAGACCACTCACCAATCTGGGAAGGTTGAGAAACCACCCGAAACTCCTGGTGTTTCAAGTCAAAAGAAACAATTTCATTACCAGGGTATTCCTTAGTTATCCAATACAATGATCCATTAAGACACACATTTGAATAGAATGATCGGGATTTAAAAGGGGTATTTCCTATCTTTCTCCACGAAGAAGAACCCAGATTATAAACCTCAACCTCTGCATAATGAGATAAGGAAGGCGCAGCTACAATTGGCAACATCAATTTTACCACTTTGTGCTCATTAGTGGAAGGACTGAAACCGAATCCTAAGTAAGTAGTGAAAAAGTTCTTTGAGAGAGAAAATTTGGGAAGTTTCTTGAACTCACCTGTAAAGGGGTTCAAGATGTATGGAGCTTTACGAGAAAAAGAGTAAATGCATACCAATCCGTTACAGGAACCCACCCAATTGTGTATGGGAAGGGGGCAACAACCATGGAAGGGGAATGGAAACTCTATAGGTTTGTCGCTTGCTTCTGCATCCTCCAAGAAAAGCGGACCTTGACATCGCTTGAGAAGAAAGAGACTGCAGATCTTGCTTTTGGATGCTCGATCGAGGTGCAAATTGGCGAGACGAGGGTCAAGAAGTAGAGCACGCCAGGATTTGCAGACGCACTTGCATTGTGTGAGAGATTTGATGGGGAGTCTTGATAAGATGTCCAATGCAATATCGATTGGAAGCCCCAATATGGTTCCAATCTCCTCCTCTCCTTCTTTGTTACTGCTTCTCTTCCTCTTCTTGCCTTCGTCCATGGTTCTCAATGAAAACAAAAGTTTTCTGCAAGAAGAACGAGGCTCGAATAGAAGGTTAAGAGAAAAGGGCCTCGCATCCTCTACTTAAGGGTTACAGCAATCCATACAGCATCGTTGGATTGCTGCCACGTGGACTTAACCGAAAAATTAAAAACTAACGTTAACGACAACAAAAAAATAAATTTTTTATTCAAACTCTACCCTAACCGAGCAAATG
>JAUPMG010117216.1:0-11853 GCA_031762675.1 Pachysandra terminalis | reverse complement strand
TAAACAATGCCGTGAATAGTCCCCCCGGGGTTGGCATGAACAGTGCCGTGAACAGTACTTAGGGGTCGGCATGAACAGTGCCGTGAACAGTACCCCCCGGGACGGCATGAACAGTGCCGCATCCGTGAACAGTACCCCTGTGAACAATGTACACATACCCAAAATTAGTCAAAAAAAAATACTATGTTGTGTTACAAATAAAGGGGTGCCATGTGTGCTACCAATGATATGGTGCCACGTATATGCATATAAAACCGGGATCATCAGTACTGAATGCCATTAATAATTTTTTATAAAGGTTTCTCCTGACCATACAGTTTGACATTCTGTTGATATGAATGTTTTGTGTTGAAGTGCTGGTTGCCTTCAATAATTTTTTATAAAGTTTTCTCCTGACCATACAGTTTGATATTCTTTTGATCTGAATATATAGTAATCATTTAACAATATAAAACAAGAAAAACCAACAACCTTTAAAGAATATGGTTAATTTTTTTTCAGGAAAAAGTACTGTATAGATAATAATAATTACCAATCACACAAATGATCTAAAGGTAATAAAACTCTATGAACAAGCACGGTCACTTGTTCTTTCCCTCTTGTGATGGTGAAGTGTTGATTTTTATTTATTTATTTTGATGTGGAACCTCGACCCCACCACAAGGATCATATATGAACATATATTAACAAGCACCATTTTTCTCTTTTCATAACACTAAGCATGGTGTAAAGGATCAGCCGATTCAACTAGGGATCGACTTGGGATGAGTTGCGATCCCAAGACGATCCTGAATTTATTAACAATTCTTTGACTCATCCGAAACCGAGTCAGATTGTCTGATCCAGATGATCTGACTCAGTTTCGGACGAGTCAGATTGGACGATCCAACACGAATCATCCGATCCCGCAAAATGTTTATTTTTAAAAAATAAAATAAAAATTGGGCAATGCTTTGGATAGACCAATCCCGAGTTGGATCGCCGATCCAACTCAATATTGGACCGGGATGATCCCCGATCCGATACCAAGTTTAAACACTATGGCACTAAGTGCCGCTCCACTTCCTCAAGCAATTTTGTGTAGGAAAAATCAAGTCCATGGGTCTCTGTAGTGTGTCAGTGAACTCTTTGTCCACATGTTGAGACACGATTCATCTTAGTTATGGACGTTTCCATGTACCATTGCTTGAACCTTTAGAAACACCTTGTCCATATACCATAACTCGAAACCTTCAGAAACGTTGCCTTGTGAACTAATTGGGAACCAGCTATTGAATATATTCTCAGTTTTGAATCCAAACCTCCTTAGAATTTTGTATAAGAAACTCCAATGAAGCATGATGTGAGTCACATCCGGCTTAATGATCATCACATTCCCAGAGAAACTTCCTGTCCAAGTCATCAACTAATTCTGGTGTTGGGTGATGTTTTATGAAGTTAACGACAAGATATAAACAATCTCTGTTCTTCATGTACAAGTTTCATGAGAAGGTCCCTCGTCTATCAGCCATGATTTTAGTGTAATGTTACCTACCAATACCCCATCAAAAGAAGAAGGTGTATCTTGTTCACTTCCGGTCCGCACAACTGTATACAACAGTTTGCTGTATGTCACTCCGTCTCATCATGTGGTTCCTGCCAGATCGATGTTAACTTACATTGTCCGAGTTTTCGAAGATTTCAGTAATCCAATTTGAGTACATGTCTTATGCATTATTCATTGACCATTGATCAATTAGTCTTTTTTCTTGGTGATTCAATTTGTAGCTCAGAAAAATGCGTTATGATTGTCTTACAGAAACAATGTTTATTTCTTAACGTAGTGCACAATAGCTTCCACAATCTTTTGGTATGCAAAAGACATCTCAGGATTAAAGCATATCGATATGTTTTTAGAAAAGTTTGGGAAGGCACACCTCTTTAATTAAGTCTGTCTAATTCCTGAGATGCAGAGTCTGCCAGTTGAGCTAATCGTGTGTGGAATGTTGATGTTGGCAATGCATTGAGAGTTGATAGTCAACTAAGGATTACAGGCTCTAGCTATTGACATGTTCTGATATCTGAATCTGATTAGGTTACTAACAACATAGAAGCAAAATAATAAAAAATAAGTTATGCTCTACTGCTAAATACTTTTTGTTCGATCTTCTTGATTTTACAAGGATAATACTTATAAAAAAAAAAAAAACTCAGTTTCACTTCACAACAAAGAATACGAGGACAAGATGCTAGTTAACTGTCAAAAAAGATAAGTTAACTAGACAGGCTTAAAATTAGACTAGCAAGAATATATAAGAATTATTAGAAGCTATAAACTAGATCTTATGGTTGGGAGCATTCTCAGAAAAGCAGAAACTACAAGTTCTACATCCAAATTCTAGGAGTTTGCCATAGATGGACAACTTATCCTTATTGTCTTGTGTTAGGAGAGAAAATTTATTAATAAAACATTGGCTAACCGTGCGTGTCCGATCCTAATCAAATAATATTATTTCTTAATTAAGATATTTTTATATATGTTATTTGTGCTTTTGTTCTTTAATCTAACACATTTTTCTAATATATATTCACTTTCTCTTTCTAGTATGGTTTTTTAATCTTGTATATTATTTGACATTTAAAACTTTAAGTGACCTATTATTATTTAGATGTATCACAATAGTTGTGGTTGGCTATGATAGGTCTATAAATGGCAAGTGAATCAAATCCTAGCACTGTAGTCCCAAAGCAAAAAGCTCCAAAGAGTAAAGCAATTTGGAATGATAAGCTTCAAAATCTTTTTATTGACCTTTGTTTAGACCAATTGAAAAATGGGAGCAAGCCAGGTACACATCTTAACAAGCATGGGTGGAAAAAACTTATGGAAAATTTGCAAGGCAATCGGGAAAACAATATGAGAATTCACAACTAAAGAATCATTAGGATAAGCTAAAAAAGTACTGGAAAGAATGGAAGACATTGTTGAGTAAAACTACAGGTTTTGGATGGGACTATGCTAAAGTCACGGTTGATGCTTCTGATGATTTCTGGACTAGCCACATAAAGGTGTAGTGCATCTATTTTATATTAATATTTATTATTCTTTTAAAAAAGATAAACATGTAACAAAATATGTTGCTTTGCAAAAAACAGATATGTCCAGAATCAGCGAAATTTTGTAGTAAAGGTCTCGACCATACAGATGAACTTGACATTATATTTGGGAGAACTGCAACGACTGGAAAATGAGTTGGGCATCCTCAAAAGGAGCCTTGCCAAATGATATTGTTAGTTCAATCCAAGGACAATCAAGTTCTCCTGAAGAGGTTTTAGAGATACAACCACAACAACATCAATCTTTTGGCTTAACGGTACTTAATCAAGCTAACGAGGATGTCAATGCTACAAATAGTACACCTCGTCGTACTCGTAGGAGACTGATAGAATCAGTTACCTCACTTGGACGACGTCGAAGAATGTCATCTTCTACAAAGATGTTTAAACAACTTGATCGTATTTGTGATATAATGGAGTTAAGAAGTAATGCAACTTCATGTGTTTTTCCAGCTATAAAAGACTGTGTTGACATACTAAACCAAATGGTCGAGGTGCCGAAGGGAAGTGAACTTTATATGTTTGCTCGTCAATATTTTTTAAAGAAAGAGCATAGAAAGTTATTCATGGCACTGGAGCCTGATCTATGACTTATGTGATTAGAGAGAGAAAACTTTATAGGAAATTTAGACTTTGATTTGTTTATATATTTAACATTCGTGACAAATTTCAGAAATTGTTTTCAATAGTTTAGAGACAATAACTCTGTATTGATTTTATATTATAGTTTATGGTTTATTCTTATGGTTTTTATTTTTGGTTTTTTCTTTTTTCATTATTATGGATATAATTGGAGATTATCACATCAGATGGTTTTAATGTTAAGACCTTAATTCCCATGCGTTTTGTTCTTATATATATATATATATATATATATATATATATATATTTTTTTTTTATCTAATTCTTATGTAAATTAGATCATACATGCAGTATGATTTTATTTCTCTAACAAATGACAATATTTGCAGTTAACATGAGCTCAGACAATGAATGCTATACCTTGAACATTCTGATCCAGAGGAGGAGTTCAATGCTCTAGCGTTTATTGCTACAAACATTGCTATTGAATATTACATCCAATTCATTGCTAGAGAACCGTGTAGAGATAGCATTTATAAAGATATCCACTATGTACAAGACGTACTTAATGGACATGGGGTACGCTGTCAAGAATAATTTCGAATGGAAAAGCATGTTTTCGTACGACTTTGTGAAACTTTCAGACAAAGAAAATTATTAAAAGATACTTGAGGTGTCAGTGTAGAGGAGCAAATGGCCATATTTCTTCTCACCATTGGTCATAATGAAAGAAATAGAATGATGCAAGAACGCTTTCAACATTCAGGTGAAACAATTAGTTGACATTTTAATAGAGTGTTGAAAGCTTTCGCAAAATTTGCCATCTCTATTATAGTGCCACCATCCTTTGACTCAGTTCCCAATCATGTTCATCGTAATCCAAAGTATTGGCCATTCTTCAAGGTATTCATTTTCATATATCATCATGAAATAGTAGTTCATTATTTATTTTGCGATAGATTTGAAAACTACATCTATGATTTTATATTAGAGTTGTATTGGAGCAATTGATGGGACATGCGTTAATGCAATTATTCAACTGAAGAAGCAAATCCCATATTTGGATAGAAAGGGAAAATGCACACAAAATGTGATGGCTGCATGTTCCTTTGATATGCAATTCACGTTTGTTTTGGCAGGGTGGGAAGGAATAGCACATGATTCGAGAATCATGTTAAAGGCTATCCGTATGCCAGATCTGAACTTCCCACATCCACCTCGTGGTTTGTATTATTATTTAATTTAACTTGTACTTATAAAGAAAATAATTTGACTTATATAATTATTGTAATTTTGTAGGTAAATATTAAGTGGTTGATGCAGGATACCCTAAGATGACAGGGTTTTTGGCTCCTTACAAGGGAGTTCGTTATCACTTACAGGACTTTCGACGTGGTAGTCAAGCTAAAGAATTGTTCAAAGCATGCTCACTCTTCTGTAAGAAATTTAAGTGAGCATTGTTTTGGTGTTTGGAAGGCTCGTTGGCCAATTTTGAAGTGTACGACTCCTTACCCATTTCATAACCAAATGCTACTTGTGGGTGCATCAATGTCCATCCATAACTTCATCAGACAAGAGGCTATAGTTGATCGAGAGTTCTTACAATATGATGAAGATGAGAAGTATCGTAGTGAATATGATGAGTTCGACAATGATTATATACCTAATTTGCATGAACTTGTGAACCAACAAACTCAAAGAGAAATGGATATTATGCGTGATGGAATAGCCGATGCCATAAAAAACTTTACTTGAATAATGTTATGCATATTTGCTTTCGAATACAACTCTTTTAATTCTTACTCTTTTTATATTTATATTATCGATATCCAAATTATTGGGTTGCATTTTAATTTAGATGATGTCTTTTCTCTATAAGCCTATATAAAATTGTGAGTATATATAATGTTGGTGATGTCTAATTACCTTTAAAGTATATGGGTATATTTGTCAACATGATAATATTATCATATTAAAAGTGCTTTACAAGTTATTCTTGCCAAACAATCTCAATAGAGCTAAAAACACTTTTTGACTAAGAAGCACTTTTTCAGTGTATGTTTACCATACGTTATCTATTCTTCTAAAGTAGTTCCCATGAAGCGCTTCATAAGAATCAATTTTAAAGGAATCACTTCTCTTACCAAGAAGCAATGCCAAACATGCCAGCTACTCTAAGAAGTAGCATGTGAGAATAAAATAGAGAAGGGTATTTTAGCCTAAAAAATGTATTGAAATTATATCTTTTTATTTTAAGATTCCCTTAAGCATACTAACTATAGTATGTATGAAATTTTTCATATTTGTGAGAGATTGATTTTTAAAAGGACACTAAGAAGTAAATTGTTAGAACAAAAAAAAAAGGATATTTAAAAGTATAACTTAATTAGTTTTAATAAAACTTATCTTGTTATTTTAAGTTTGTCTTAAACATCCTATCTAAGTGAGAGATCAAGTTTTAATAGGACTCAAAGAAGTAGCGTGTTAGAATAAAATCGAGAAGGGTATTTTAGCCTAAAAACAATGTACTGAAAAAATCTTAAAAATACAATTTGCTTTTAATAGTAGTATAGATATGTAGACTATATGAATTATTTTAAATGAGCACACTAATATGATTCTAGTGGTTGAGTATAGAGATCTGAGCTTGTGCTCATAAGGGATTAGAAATACTCAATCCAATGTGGCCAAATGAGTTTGGGGCATAGGCGAGACTTTTGAGTGTATCTCCACATCAGTTTTATCGAACTTGATATGGAGTCGTTTGCCTGTTACTTTGTGCTCGTCGGTTGCACGCTCAACGACCTGTATGATTAGCATTCATGATAGGAAGATAAGATGTACATGAGAGAGATATACACTTAGTGCCCACTATGGATGAGTGGGAGATGTTGGATTTATGTGATGGGTTGACCCGGTTGGCCCGACCCGTTTAGGCTGACCTAGGTCCACACTTAAAGTATGGTATGTCCATGCTTGGTGTGGGGCCAGTGTGACTTGGACTCCATCTCCTAATGAGATTAGAAGAGAGTCCAAGATAGAGTTGAGTTGAGTCTCCTATTTTAGGAGACTCCTCCCTCTCAAGATCCATCGACGTTTTGATGAATTCCAACCTTAAAGAATCTCTTCTTTCTCATCATCTCTTCTTCTCCTTGAGATATGGTTTTTGCTACTTAGATTCTCGTATAGAGATTTGTAGTTCTAGTAATCATATATTTTGACGTGGGACGTTTTTCGGTTCGATAAAGATCTTTCACTACTGATCCAAGTTCATGTGCATCGAAGTACGTGATTTGTTTCGTCTACAACCTTCATAACATTTCTTGAAAAATCAACATTTGAGACAATTGCTTCGAGGAAAAAATATAGGGAAAGGATTGGAGAGCTCTTCCCCAAATATGACTTTTTAATCAAACTTATCCCCAAAATAGGGAAAATTTTAGGAAAAGGATTGGAGATGGACTCTCTAATCCTTTCCCTATATTTTTTCCTCGAATCTTTTTAAAAATTCCAATTTTACCCTAAAAGTCTCTTTTATTTAATTATTCCTTTCAAAATTTTGATGATCATCAAAAATGGGGGAAGATGGTTCGGATAGGTGAGATCGGTGGGAATGAGGAATGAGCATGCTCGGAGATGTTGTAGAGAGGAAGGGGATGGGGTTGGATTCTGGTGATGGTGGAGATGTTGGGTTTTTGGGTTTTAAATTGAAGAAGAATGGAGGAATGTGACCGTTGGTGAAAGTGGAGAGAAAAGCTCCCAAAAATAGCCGTTAGGGGAGAGAAAGGCTCCTAAAAATAGCCGTTGGGATTTGGAGATTCCTAAACATTTCCCTTGATTTGGGGAAAAGTTTAGGGATTCCCCAAATTTGGGGAGAGGTTTGGGGACGATTGGAGAAGCTTTTTTACCCTTTTTTCCCCAAATTTGAATTTGGAGAGGTTTTAGGGGAGTATTGGAGATGCCCTAATGTTAATGGAGTGTCGGAATCTGTAATTCTCCGGTGATTCTTGATTTGAAATCCGGTTGGTTCTGGCGGGAATCCGGTCGCGAGATCTGTTGGTTGAGGAATTTAGCAAAATTATGAAATTGATCTGTTATAGTTATATGATTTCGTGAGAAAGGATTGTAGGAGATGGATAGAAACAGAGAAATGAGAAAAAGAAAGTATATCTACTACGAACGGGGTCTTAAGAAGGAGACATAGAAATACTAGTTTCAAGGACTCACCTGGTTTGAACTTATCAGAGAACGGGGGCCTCAATGAGACCAAGAAATACTAGTTTCAGGGACTCAACTGGTTTGAACTTATCAGATCTCGTTGATTTCTTAGATTTGAAATATTTTTATCTGATTTTAATCCTTTTTGTGTTTTTTTTTTCTCTGTGTTACAGAGGAAGATGTATTGGTGGAGTTGCAGGAAACAACGAGGCTGCGAGATCAAGGTAGTAGTAAGAAAGATTGAGATCGATCAAGTCGAAACAAGCCACGAAGAGGTGATAGGTTGATGCATGGAAGTATTCGAGAGGAAGGAGGAGAAGATAGTAATGAAGAAAGTGTGGATGATGACGAGGAAGAGGAGAATGAAGATAATAAAGAAGAAGGAAGAAGGAACACTGCAAGGGATTGAAACCTCTTTACTCTTCTTGAATCTTCAGGTTCTTCTCTGTCATAAGGGAATGTGAGAGGCAAGAAGAGACCAGAGAGAAAGGGAAAATGAAAGACAAAACCCTAGTTTATCATTCGTTTATATAGAGGTTACTTGATTCCTATACAATAATTATAATGTATAAACTTTTTTGCCTATAGTTTTGTCACATCCCAAACTTAATGAAATTCATGTGGGAATCCCTAATATTAGAAATATGACTCTCACCCCAATTTACATCGGGAGTGGAAATAATATAAAGCCAAACCATAGGAAATAATATAAAACTTCTAAAATAATCTTTACTGAAAATAAATCAATAAAACTAAGTCTATTACATCCAAAACAAACTAATTAGATCACAGCGAAAAACAAATAAAAATATCCTATTCTCAGACTTCAAATCAAATCCCTATTAACTAACCTATCTAATAATCAATTACATAAATCTAAATAAATAACCCAATTACATATTCTACAAAAAACCATCAAACAATAATCTAATAAATGTTATGGTCTTCATCTTTGCCTTGGTCTCCATCTTGATCACCATGGTCTTGTTGCCTACTAACTAAAGATCCTGAAAGTGTTATGCTCAAAGGCGTCAGCTACACATAGCTCAGTAAATAAGTCAATTAAACCGTATTTTCGATTGGAATAGGGTCAAAGCCACTCTCCAATGATATTCCATAGACTAAACAACAATACATGCAATAATATAAAGTATGGCATAATTATAAGATATGCAATGTGAATCCAATGTGCTGGTTCAATTGTTAATGAATGCAATGTATGCTCATCCAACAATGAATGGGTAATCACCAAGTGTGATTCATGCAAAAACATATGCTGTGCAAATATGCATGTTGTTCAGAATTCGAATATTGTATGCCCCACACTAGACTAATAAATTACTGAGCAAGAAGTCGTAATGAACCATCCCTCTTATACGGGCTACTCAAGTAGGATATTCTATGTGCGCAACATAGTTTCTAGGAGCTTCGACCTAGAGGTCACAATTGCCTCAGTTATTTTCGGTCACGGGAATATAGCCAAGATGTCCAAAAATAATATAGGATCAAACCTCAGTGAGCCATACACTACCCGAATGCTAACAGAATTTCACTCGGCATCCGTTACGTATAATATGTTATCGAGACGAAAATAATGTAGTATATTGGGGTAGCAAATCCCTCAACCTATGCAAATCAGTCAATCCGGGACTTCCTCGCCATATTATGATATTCAAATCACAGTAACACTTGGTTATATCATAAACTTCAACTTATGTGAAGATATGATGGTATAGTCAAGCACATGACCAGATTATGGTCAATAGTGCAATCAGGCTTATGCTGTGCAAGTGTAGTGTAAGTGCACATTAACTGTCACGCCCCAAATCCGAGATATAGGATCTCAAGGATTCCTAGGAACTGACCTTTGAACCCACCACGTGGATTGGATAACCAACCACATGATCAACCCTTACCTGGTTGAATCAGAGTCTCAACAAAATATAAACACCAGCAGAAGTCTCTCAAAATTAAAACCATAGCTCAACCAAAACTAAGTTGAGCATCAACCCACAAATAAAGTGATCAAATTCTAAAAGATATCTATTTCAAATTCTGCCTGCATGGGGTCAAACCAAATTAAATAAAACCAAATAATGTAAAGTCATGTAGTCTCAAAAAGCAAAAGTATCTCAACAGTAAAATCTCCTCTCCAGAAGCCAGCCATGACTTAGACAATCGGATTACCTGTAGAGATAAGGATCAGCCGAAGCCTAGTAGAGAAATCCAACGAGACTATAATATCTACTTTTATGCATGCATAACAATACGGTTCATTACATGCATTTCAACCAACATATAATATCATAGTCAAATGTACTTAATCTTATCATCATACTAAATCTCACGTACTAGTATGTATAATACAATCATCATATGAAATCACTACTCACATAGAAGCCATACAACATCAAGTCATAACCCGTCAATAATTCACAAATCCCATAATCCCACTATATTAATGCTACCCACATGATCTCATCATGTTCAACTAGATTCCACATGGTCCCACCATGTTCCAAGAACAAACACACATACATGCATACACATGGTCCCACCATGTGACACAACAACAAAGATGACAACAATCACATAGTTACACTATGTTCCACAACAAACACCACATGGTCCCACCATGCTACAACCAACCTTCCTTTAGGGACTTTCACCCACGGTGGAAGCACACCCATAACCAGTACCAATATTCACAAGGTCCCACCTTGCTATGACCAACGCTACCCAATCACAATCACAATCAATTCAAACAAGTTACCAATGATAATGCATCTCAGTCACTCAATCATCATGTGCAATGCAATGCAATGCAAGTGTATAATGCAATCATGAAGTGAGATGAAGTGCAATACAATGTGGGTATGACCAGGCCTAGCCCAATCACGTGCTCAATCCAACTCACGACCATACGACCCATCCTTTTAGGGACTTGCACTCATGGTAGAACCCACCAGTATCAATAACCCATTCTTTTAGGGACTTGCACCCACGGACGAAAGCCACCATTCATATTCCTTAAGAGTCTAGAATTCATAGTGGATTACACCAGTAACACGCATTCCGTTTAGGGACTTGCACCTCCGGTGGAAACTCACTTGTAACCAGACCTTCCTTTAGGGACTCTCACCCACAGTGGAATACGCCCATACCAAACCTTTCCTTTTAGGGACTTTCACCTATGGTGGAAGCTTACCCATCCCGATTACAAATTCAAGTCATGCAGCATCAATCATAGACAATATTCACAAACATGGATACTCACTGTACCTTCATTCAACATACAAGACATTCATCAAGATCAACACAAGGCAAACATAAGTCAACCTAAGTTAAACATAAGTCAACATTAGATGCCAAAAGCACCATTCAACCAATCAAGTCCTACGCGGCCATTTCTAATCATACCAATCCTATCTTGAGGTCCTATGAACATATCTAAAACCTTTGAATTGATATCATATCTTATCCCATCCGAATCAGTCCCATAATCCTGAATTTTAGACATTCGCTTACACTTTTCATAATTCGATCAATTCTAGATCTTTTGCACACAAACCAACTATACAGGCATGTGCACAACTCACTAGGGAGCACATCCCTAAATTTTGGGTCCATTTGGACCTTGGTAGCAACTCGGTATCTACCAAGACTCCTACCGAACTCCTCGGTAGCACTCCTACCGAGCCTCGGTAAATAGTACAGAGAGTATACAATTTCTGGGGTTTTCGGTAGGTACTCGGTAGCTGGCAAGACTCCTGCTAAGCGTAGAAACTAGTCAATTTTTTGGATTTTCTTCTAGGGCTTCGTGCCTGATGAGTATGATATACTCATACTTTTAGACCTATAAATCATGTTAGTTAGCTTTAATTGAATCGTAAGGAGAATGGATTAATACACAATTCACTATTTTGCAGGTTTTCAGTGGTTGAGAAGAAAATGGCTTAA
>JAUPMG010117195.1:0-11854 GCA_031762675.1 Pachysandra terminalis | reverse complement strand
GATATTCCAATCTGGAATATATCTCCCAAAGGTGTGTTCTCTATGAAGAGCGCCTGGAGAGGTATCTGCAATCAAGACGAGGCTGTCACTTGGGCGAAACTGGTTTGGTTTTCTGGTGCTATCCCCGAACATGGTTTTATTGCTTGGCTTGCTTTCAAGGGCCACCTTATGATTTAAGACAGATTACTGTGTTGTGGCATTATTAGTAGGGCCAACTGCTTTTTTTTGTAGAGCTGAAGTGGAATCTCACTCTCATCTCTTCTTTATGTGTCCTTACACCAAGAAGATCTGGTTCTCTATCCTTCTTATGTGCAGGTTGGATAAAGATATTTCCCCGTGGCTGGAGGAAGTGAGCTGGTGTGCTACTCATTTTAATCAAAATGAATTTGTGGGTATCATTAGACGATTGGGACTCTCAGCTTCTATATACCACATCTGGATTGAGCGAAATAACAGAATATTCAATAACAATTTTCTCCCTTGTGAGACTCTTATTCTAAAGATCCAAACTGATGTTTCTATACGTATGATGTACAAATACAGGTCTGATATTCATGATTCTCAGCTAAACCGGGAGTTATGTGCTCAATGGTAGATAAGGAAAGATTTCTCATTTACTCCTCCTCTTCGGTTTAAATGGATTCCCCCACCCTTGGGGTTTTATTGTCTGAATACCGATAGATCATTGAAGGATATGAGTGCGAGATCTGGAGGCATTGTGCGGGATGATCAAGGCATGTGTATTAAGGCCTTTTCTGTTACTAGAAATCCACGAAGAATTCTATATCATGAACTAGATGCTATACTCATTGGTTTAGAGATGTCTATCTCTCTAAACATTGATAAACTGATGGTCAACTCAGACTCGACTAATGCTGTTTCTTGCATGTTGGGGGAAGCTTCTAATGCCTGTTGGGATCTTAGACAGATGATAAAGGACATTAAGGATATGATATCAAGTTTTTCAGATTTTAGTATCTCTCACCAGATGAGAGAAACTAATGCGGCTGCTGACTTCCTTGCGGCTAGAAGGAGGGAGTTGATCAGATGATTTTCTATGATTTGGATGGCCTACCTCCAGAGATTTTTCCCATTCTTGACAGAGATGCTCAAGGCTGTCGGTACACTAGAGGTTGATCTTCTTCACAGTTCGTTGCTGGTTCTGTTTGTGCTGGAACGTTGGACTTGTATTTGTTTGAATGGCCTGATGTAGGCCTGTCTGTTTTCCTTTGAAGACATTGTGTACATCCTCCTCTGTTTTCTTTCTTTATAACATTACTTACCCTTTACAAAAAAAAAAAAAAAAAAGAATATCACATATACACAATTCACATCTGTATAGCTACAAAAACCATTATTTCCTTTTCTTTTCTTCCTTTTTTGCTCTTTCAAGCACTACAAAAGGAGAGCTGCAGGTATATTGAACCACCACTCCTTCATCCTCCTTGACCATTTGTCTGTGTTTGCTTTCCTCGGCGGTGAATAGATTGTAAATGTCTCCAGAAATATCCAAAGTAGTATGTACTTGCTGGGTAGGAATGCCAAAACCAAGGCCATCAGCAACAGTGCTAAGCGAGTCGCTCGCTTGCCTGATTGTATGGGAACTTCTCAAGACATTGAGCTTTGAATCTAAAACATTAGATAGCTTAGCCTCCTGCAGGATAGGGCAAGGTTTATTTGTAGCATTGCTTATAAAGTCACTGAGAAAGCACATAGACAAAAGGCAAATCAATACAATACAGTATTCTGAATCTTTGATAGACTCAAGATTCATTTAGCTACAAATGGAGAAAATCAATCTAAGACCAAAATTTATACTCACGGAGATTTGTTATGCCACCGGAGACTGTCTCAACTCTCAACCGTGAAGTTTGATTTGTCCAACTGCGACCATTTCTTGAACAGATCCCTGCACAACTCTCTGCCGAAATAAATCGAAACCAAATTTTTAAAAGATACATAAGCTGAACAGAATAAAAAGGAAAGGATTTAAAGCTCAATTGAGTTATAAAACTCACGTAAACTACTACAACAATTGATATTCAACACACACAACCCTAATCTTCAAGCTAGTTTGGCAGCTGATCTATCAAATTCAAATCAAACACAACAAAAAAACAAAAAAAGTAACAGACAATCAGTTTCTAAAGCTCAACGGAGCGATAAAACTCGCGTAAACTAATACATTAATTGATATTCAACACAGAACCCTAGTCTTCAAGCTGGTTTTGTAACTAATCCAATCGAATTCAAATCAAACATAACAGAAAAACAAGAAATAACGGAAATTAGGAAACCGAGAGAGAGAGAGAGAGAGAGAGAGAGAGAGAGAGAGAGAGAGATCACAATCAAACCAAAAATCAAATCGAAAACAGAATAAAAATACATAACACAAAAAGGAAAATTCACCTCAAGCCAAAAATCGCAATTGGCATTACATCTTCAACTCTGTTCTCTTTGGACAGAACATTATCTGCAAACATACAACAAACACATCAAATTTCCAGAAAATAAGAACGATCAGAGACTCCTCAAACCTAAAATCGCATCGAAGTCGAATGATCCAAAGATCTGTAATCGGACTTATTGGAATCAGAACTGAACCAACGGGAGAACAGAGAGACTGATCTCTGGAACGATGAAGATGTGGAAGTCAGGAGCGCTCGGTTTCTTAGGGTGTTGTCGCCGGAGATGGATCGATTCAGTTTTAAAGCAGATCACCATGGAGCTTAGCAGAAACTCTTCTCCATATCGTTGTTTTGTGATTTGTATCAGGTTGACAATATGGCGGGGAGAGAGAGAGAGAGAGAGAGAGAGAGAGAGAGAGAGAGAGAGTTTTCAGGAATTTAGGACATGAAACCCTAGATTCGTCTTCGTCGATGAAGGAAAAGAGAGAGATATTTAGTAGAGAGCATTTAGTTGGCGGGAAGGAGATCATGGTATTTTGCAGTTGATTGAAGTTCTTATAACCGGCGATCATATATGACTGCCGGTTATATACTGAAATAGGGGCCACTCTCTTTAAACCGCCCCATAAAAAACAGCCGAAAAACCCGTATTGTTTTTGTAGTGCTTGTAGGGCCGATACCCGATGGGTAGCCTGGATGGTCCTGATTCTTAATGGGCATCTTTTATAGAAACAGAACTGAACTCGATTATGCACTGGGTTTATAAATTTAGAACGGAACCCTGTTAAACGAGGTAGGTTCTATTGATTTTATCCTTCAACATTCAAGTCCTTATTGTTCAAGATGATAAATTATTGTAATTGATGTCAACATCATCGTCGTCATCATTATATGCCATTTTCCAACTAGTTGGAATCGGCAAGACGAATCTTGTTCCTCCATCCCAATTTGTCAAAAAGTAACCATATCTTCAGTCAAGTTACGAGTATGCAAATCATTTTTGATTGACTACATCTATGTTCTTTTGGGTCTTCCTCTCCTCCTGTTAGAACCTTCAATGATTTCTCTCACATCTTCTCACAGCTGTTTCTTTGGGTCTTCATTTTATATGGTTAAACCATTTTAGCCGACTTTCCTTTATCTTTTCTCCTAATTGATCTACTCCCAAACAACCTCGATTATGTTCGTTCTTCACCTTATGTTTCCCAATCTTCCTACACAGTCATCTCAACATTCTTATCTCAGCAATGTTCATACTATGCATATGTTGCTTCATTGTTGCCCAAACATTCTGATTCATACAACATGGCTGGCCTGATGACTATCCTATAAAATTGTCCTTTTAATTTGATTGGAACAAATCGATCGATAATTATATATGCTATAGATAATTATCTTTTTGTATTGGGATTCTTACACTAGATCTGTATAAACTTCCTGAATGAATCTTTGTATATTGAATATAGTCAAATTAGCTCTGATTTATCAAACTAGGAAGCAAGAAGTCTGGGGATATTTTTAAAAGGCACCAACACTGATTTCAAACAATGGTTATGTGGTAATGATTTTTCTGAAGAAAAGAGGAGAAACTGATTGATTCTGAAAGAGAAAAAAAAATATTGAGGCAACACAAAAGGGTTTGTTGTTTCAGATATAGAGATCAGATTCTCTCCATGGATAAACCATCATCAACAAAACTTTTTCCCCAATGGAGTTATAGACTTGCCAAAGAATCAAAACATAGAAAACAGAAATCAAGGAATGTAGATTCAAAACTCATTATACACAAGAAAACTTTGGTAGGAGCTACTACAAGCATATCAACAGAGTTGCATCATTTTTGACTCCTTTTTCTATTTTCTTCCCTCACTCAAAACATATGGAGAGACTGCACTGAAACCTCATGGTATAAAAGATATGTTAGATGGTCAGTCTTGGTGCTTAAAATGCCGAAACTGATCCAAGCTGTTTCCATTTGGTTACAATGATCATGCTTGAGATGTCTGGAGCTCTCGAACGCGGTCAGGGATGGTGGAATCAAATCGAAGGCTTTGTGGGTTCTCCGCAAATGCCACATGGTATGCTGACACGCACGCTTGAGGCCATGACATGGCAATCCGACTCTGCAATTCAGCCATTCAATATATATTAGTAGTTCCCAAGTTTGACAAAGGAATATTGACGTCGATCTCAGACGATACTTCAAAACCCAGGTGAGCCCTTACCATGAAGTAACCAATCATGTAGGCGTAGATGGACACTTCCGTTGCATAGCCCTTATCAGCTACAATAGCCCATGATCCGCCCACGAGTGTGGACACTGAACCCCCTACCACACCACAGAGGAAGCAAAATGACCCAGTAATGTCCGAGTCGATCAACGGTTCCATCCCAACTCGTCGAAACATCTCCCATGTGTCAACCGATGCGCGCACAAACCCCTTACCATACACCCCTACGTGCACGAACCCCCATCGATTACCATAAGCCACGAGCCTTGCTGCTACACCGGCATAACAATCCGCACACGAGAACATGAACTCATCTTGGTCCCCTGCAACCAGCCTCATTGAGCGAGCCGAGCCTCGAACAACCACTAGAATCGGCACGAGGAGCGAACCAAGGCAGACACTTCCCATGGAGTGCTTAATGGTGTCACGGAGAGACACACGTGTGCAAATTCCGTGTGTGAAGTACGTGTAACATATACGGGAGATTGCAACATGTGATATGTTCCTAATTACGTGCATGGTCCATGAAAAGCTTATCAGGATCACCAATATGAATAGGGTATCAAATCTGGTCCTAGTAGCAGAGGCACCTCCAATGCCTGATATTGAGAAACAGGCAAAGGTAGTGCCGATGATGAGCAATGCAGTGACTAAGTTAGTAGCTCCGGTGGCCGGAGCCGATAGAGAAATTGATAAGATTCGAGCAGCATGGTCGAATCGGGGTACCACCCAACAGGCATAAAGGGATTGGATTAAGGCGAAAACTAGTGCAAATGCAGCTGATACAAAACTGCCGCCGGAGCCGATGCATAGTAGTAATATACCAGTTGCGCATGTTAGCGACGGGCTAAGCCAGAAGGCTGCCTTTATGGATTTTGATGGGTTGCAGCGGGCGGCCGCTTGCCATACGAAGGCCACGACTGCGGCACATGCAGACGAAGTTAGTAGAGGTGGGTACCAGTGAAGAGGGTGGAAGTTGTGGTGGGAAGCTGAGAGGAGGCCGCAGATTATAAGGAAGATTATTAAGATGGCGATTAGAAGAAGGTGGAGGTAGAAGAGAATAAGGAAAAGTTTGCCGGAGATTTGTTCGGCCGTCGTTTTCATGTTGGTGCTGCTATGTCCGGCCTGTAAATTAACAAAACAAGAAATTTATAGACATTAGGAAGTCAGTCAATAACAGTGTTACGAACAGGAGAGAGAGAGAGAGAGAGAGAGAGAGAGAGAAAGAGAGAGAGAGAGGTGCATTAGAAGATTAACACACTCTCACCAAAAAAAAAAAAAAAGGAAGATTAACACATAATCAAGAAATGGGATTAACAAAACATAATTAAGAAATGAGTTTTATAGAGGTGCCTAAGAACATCAGTAAAAGTAGAATCAATATCAATGTAGCTTATCCTAATCTTGCTGTGCTGCTTATGGGATTCATAGAGAAGTTCAGATTGATCAAAAAAAAAAATAGAGAAGTTCAGAGAAGATTAATTAACAGAATATAATCAAGAATTGGATTCACAAAATATAATCAAGAAATGGGATTTATTGAGGTGCCTAAGAAGATTAACAAGGTAGAGTCAAGATCAATGTGTCTTATCTTATTCTTGCTGTTGCTGTTTCTGGGTTCATATGGAAGCTCCAAATGATTTGTGACTTCTGCAATCTGATTAACAGAGAGAGAACAGCTAACCTTAATGGGGCTAATCTTCTTGCTTTTGTTGCTGCTTCTGGGGTTGATTGATGGAGAGCTACCTCGTTGTTCTTGTTTATCTCTTTCTTGTATTTGAATTTTGATCTGTGTAGTGGAGTCCTTTCTTTCCATTTGATGGTGATCGTTTCTTCTTTTTTCCAATCTTTGAATATTGACTTTCTTTCACTTTCTTGGCGCCTACGATTCAAGAAACCCAATCGAAATATTCTCTCTCTCTCTCTAGTCTCTTTCAATCAAAGCTTCAAATAGACTGTTTGAATAAATCAACCCAAACTTTTAATCTTTAATCATTCTTGCGTTTTAGTTCGGCTGACTTGGATTGATGACGTGGAAGATAAAGACAAGTCAGTATGATGACGTGAATGGTAGAAGGTATTGCTCTCGTGAAGTCAGTTGGAATTTCCCGGGAAATGCGTTTGGGTTTAACTTTTAAAATAAAGTAGTTAAAACTTAAAAGGGAATTTGGTTTAATGGCTAACTGAAGTTGTTTCTCTTTTTCTTTCCGGGTATTCTTGTTTTCTATTGCTAATACTCAATGTAGCGTATGTGCACTGGTTAATGCTGTTATTCTTAATTTGATCATTGATCTTGGCCGTCCAATTCTAAGGATCATGTCTTGGTAGATCATCTCCGGAAAGAAGAAAATCCTCAGCGATTATTTTTCTACGAGTATCAACAGCGTGATGCCATGTGGACACTAATGGAACCGGTAACCGGTTATTCCAATTAAAGTGGAAACCAGTTTTGGTTTGATTTGTATCTTGGGGTTTTAGAATGTCTGGTCATCGGTTTCGTTGATGCTTTCATAGAAAAGTGGAAACCATATACTTCCATAAGAAATAATTAAACAATATCCTGATAATTCAGAACTTGAAGCAATCGCACAGAATTATTCTTCTCCAGATGTTAATCTAAAAATACTCAAGGAACAACCAGATATCAATCCCAAGACCCGAAGAAAAAAAATATTTGAATTAATGGAAGCTTCGTATGTATTCAAGAGACAATGGCTTTGATAGATTTTGGAGCCGACTTAAATTGTATAAGAGAGGAACTAATTTCTACCAAATATTTTGAAAAAACAACACACAAATTAAATACTGCTTCTGGACAATAATTAAATATAAAATATAAATTAACTAATTCAAATATTTGCAATCAAGGGATATGTATAAAATCTCCATTTATATTAGTAAGAAATCTAAGTCAAGGAGTAATATTAGGAACACCGTTTTTAAGTTCAGTACAACCTTTTCAGTTGATCAAACATGCATTACCACCAATATTGAACATTCAAATAAATTTTGAATTTATAGAAAATTCACATACAAGAATATTACAACAAATAAAATATTCTATTCAATTTAAAGAAAAAATTTATTTTGCATCAAAAAGAAGATATTAAATACGCTAAATTAGAACAACAATTAAAAAATCTAAAATTAGTAAAGCAAGTAGCTGAATTTCAAAAGAAGTTACAACAAGAAATATATTCTAACCTTCCCAATGCTTTCAAAGAAGTTACAACAAGAAATATATTCTAACCTTCCCAATGCTTTCTGGGAAAGAAAAATGCATATGGTAAAATTACGTTATATAAAAGAATTTGATGAGAATAATATTCAATCCAAAGCAAGATCAATTCAAATGAATAAGAAGGTGCCACTTGGTTCAGTGGTAAAAGCCTTGTGGGGTTGTCCCTAGGTCTTGGGATCAATTCCCGTCTTCACCGTGTGGGTGTGTGAGTTAGTTAATCCTTCCCATCAAGCCTTTGGGCAATCAAAAACAAAAATTCAAATGAATGAATAATTAATTAAATATTGTGAAAAAGAGATTGATGATTTACTCAATAAAAAATTAATAAGACCTAATTACTTCTCAAGGAATTGCTCTACCTTTTATGTTTACAAAACTGCAGAAATTGAACGAGGAGTACTTAGACTAGTTATTAACAATAAACCCTTAAATAAATTTTTACAATGGATAAGATACCTTATACCAAATAAACAAGATTTACTAAATAGATTAAACAATTCTTATATGTATGTATATTTTAAATTTGACTTACATCGAGATTTTGGCAAATACAAATTATATAGGAAGATGGTTATAAAATTGCTTTTTTTGCACCTTTTGGGCATTATGGGTGGAATGCTCCATCAGAATTCTAAGATATAATGACATCCTTAATAACTACCAATATTTTATCATTTTATATATTGATGATATTCTAATTTTCTTTGATAACATTGATCAACATTGGAGACATTTAAAAATATTCTTAGAACTAGTTAAAAATAATGGATTTGTTATTTCTACAAGAAAAATAAAATTAGTTCAAAATAAGGTAAGATTTTTAGACCATTATATTCAACAAGCTGGAATACATCCAATTGAAAGGCTTCTAGAATTTGCTAGTCAGTTTTCAGATGAAATAAAAGATAAAAAATAATTACAAAGGTTTTCAGGAAGCCTAAATTATATTTCAAATTTTTATAAAAATTTAGCAATAGACTCAAAACCTAAATTATATTTCAAATTTTTATAAAAATTTAGCAATAGACTCAAAACCTTTATATGATAGATTAATGAAAAATCCACCTACTTGGACAAATATTCATACTAAAGTTGTTCAAAGAATAAAGGCACGTACAAAAACTTTATCATGTCTTAATATAACTGATCCTTTTGCATATAAGATAGTTAAGATCAATGCCTCAGATATAGGATACAGAAGAATAGTAAAACCAATTAATCCCAAAAATAGCCAAATAGCCAAGATCAACTTGTCAAATTAACATCTAGAACATGAATCTCAGATAAAATATTCTAAAATTAAAAGAGAAACTTTATTCACAGTAAATTGCATAACTAAATTTTAAAGTGATTTATTAAATCAAGAATTTTTATTAGGTATTGATTGTAAAGCTGCCAATGAAGTGCTTGAAAAGGATGTAAAAAATTTAGCTTCAAAATAAATATTTGCTAGATGGAAAACTTATATTGGCGTTAAAAAAAAATGATATCAAATTAATCTCAATATCTTAATAGATAAGACTAAAATATATTGTGTTGAACTGGGCATGTTAGTTGCGTTTTATTTAAAATCAACTAGCAATTTGTTGTGATCTAAGAAAATTTAGATCTAACTTACCGTGTAAGTTATGGTCAAATAGAAGTACAAATAGAAAATCCAAAAGAGAGTATGGAAGTTATTGGGGCTGGGCGTGAGCCTAAACATAGAGCCTGCATCTTGGGTCTAGCCTGGCTCATGTAAGGCTGCAAGTTTGAATAGCTCAGGCTGATCAGGCCATTTTTGTATAGGCTTTAGGCTCAATAATAGGCCCATTCTCTAATTTGGATAGTGCTCTTATCTTATTTGTCCCAAACCAATTAGGCCCAGCCCAGCCACATATTCATTCTTTTTTATTTTTACGTGGAAACCCCGACCCCACTTTGTGGGGATAGGGTACATGATCCCACCCACAAGAGCCTTGATCAGATAACTCGGGGACTCAAACTTGGGACCTCCAGTTCTTTTCGCTGGAGTACTGACTGCCAGTTGAGCTCACCCGTGTGGGTTGCCTAGCCACGTATTCTATTGAATTGTATTGGCAGTGAAGTTATTAAACTATCAGCTCTGTATTTGAATTGACCATTTTTTCTCTAATTTTTAAATGAAGTTTAACTTTCCTATTACAATCAAACCATACTTTAAGTTTCTTAAAATCATATTAAATACATTCATGATTCAACTTCAAATTCTAAAATTATTTTAATCATATTTTGTGTCATTCATTCAATTTAGTTATTTTTAAGTATGTCTTTATTGGTTTCATATAATTTTGTACATGATTAGTAATAATGCACGTGCGTTGCACGTGATAAACTTATTATTTTTAGAATTATTTTTCTAACAACAACAAAAACACAAAAGAAGTCAAAACCAAACAAAAGAAAAGTAGGTGAACAAATTAGTGAATTTTGAATTACCCTACAACATGATTTTTTATTTTTTATTTTTTGCTTTTTTGCTTACGGATATAGCCTTGTTTTTAAGTGTTAGCTCAAACCGAACCAAAAAATAAAATAAAAACAATCTTGTTTGTTTTAGTCATTTTCTTCGTTGATACATTTTATCTTTATTAAGTAATCATTGAAAAATAAATAAATCTAATTATAGTTAATGTTTTAAAGGAATCAACTTATATCATGTAATCAATAACATCTAGGATGTAGTATTATATTAGATAGTATTAAATATAACAATGTATTATTGTAGCATAATAATATACATATGTTAGCATTATATTTTTGCAATATCATTATATATAATAATATAAAATACATTTAATTATATGATAATTATAATATTATATTTCCTAGTTCAAGGTTGTAAACGAATTGAGCCAACACATCTCTGGATTGTAAACGTTAGAATTGGCCCAGACTTAGCTCAGACTTATAAACACTTTGTAGGCTCAAGCTTGGTTCAACCTTGTTAGATTCAAAGGGTGTAATCACAGCTTGCAAAAGGCTTGGGTCAGCCCAATTATATCATTAGGCCATGTAAGGTCCATGAATCTTTACATGATATAGTAGTTTATTTTATTTATTTATACATTTAAAAACCAAGTTTGCAATTAAGCACTTCCATTTTTTATGATTTATTTATTTTTTTAAAATGTTCTTCCATGGACCGGATCAGATCGACGAGTGGCTGACGGATATGGACCATATTTTAAATTTTGTGGCTAGTCAGTTAGGCAAAGCACATTAAAGCAAGTGGAATAGGCATCATGGTCAAAAGATTTGGATCTATTGTCTTCTTTGGGGAGTATTGAATGATTTGGATCTATTGTTTTCTTTGGGAAGTATTGAATTGGGTTGCAAAGGTACTTAACAATAATCATTAACTGGTTTTATAGGTTGCCTAATATACAAGAATACTTTAAATCTTCATCTCACCATGTTTTCACATTTTAAGCATTTCACTCACCAGAGTCTCACCACTCTCTTTCAGTTTTATAGTCTTAAACTCTGTTTTATAGGTTTTCATTGCAGCCACATATCGTCTGGAGCGAGATGTCTGGAGCATCGACTACAACACAAGGCAATGCTTGCCACGTGTCTCAGATAGGTCTTAGAAAATCATGTTACAAATTACATAATTGATTCTTTGTCCTTGTGAGGATCACAAGAACTGTCTGGGACGAGTGTCAAGCATCTACTTGTGTTACAACCATCTTGCTTCAGACGATACGAGGCCGCTGCCTAATATACAAGAACAATTTAAATCTCTAAAGTTGCAACAAAGTACCACGCAAACAAACTCAAAAAGGGGGGAAAATCAGGTGATAGCAGCAAAAAGAAAGAAATCCTTTCAATATATATATACAAACATGCTTTGTTGAATCCTGACCATTAAGATTCCAATTGTACATTTTAGATATTTATACGGAAAGTTGTATTGGCCTCTCTATAAATTTGACCGTTGACAATTTGACTAA
>JAUPMG010117184.1:0-11854 GCA_031762675.1 Pachysandra terminalis | reverse complement strand
GTCGGATTTGGTCTGGAGTTCATTATTGGGCAAGATAAAGGTTGTACATACTCTAGGTACCTTGGAGTAGGAGGGTTAGGCATCTAAGACAGTACTCCAAGCTTCCAAAATAAAAGAACACAACTAAATTACACATTACAAGAGTATTTAATCAACTTGGGGATGCCGAAGAGTGAGCCGATGCGATGCCAAAGTTTTGCCGGTGTAGATGCGCCGGGGAATCGAGTCCAAACTCCATTTGCACGATCCTTGCTTGCCTTGGCACCATGAGAGAAAAGAGAAGAAGAAATTTGAGATTTTTGGGTTAAAATGGCTAAGTGTTGTATTTATAGCTGAGACTGGTACACTTGTAATTTCTTTCAGCATTAGGGGCAAAATGGGGTTTCGGGTCATATCTTTCCCGACAGACCACGTATGTGGAAGTTATTAGAGGGCTTTTGCAGATGAGGGTAAGTCGGATGTTTAAAGTTAATTTATTTAATTTATTGAATTAATAATTAATTATTCACATAATTAATACTTAATTATATCTGCTCTCGCAGATTGGTTCCACAACCCTAGTTAATTTTCTCGGGTCGGTCTAACCTTCTGTAGTCAAGGTCTCATTGGCCATTGGTCTACGTCACTTGTGAGATTATGTCTAATTAGCTAGGCTAATTAGGCTTCTAATCTCGCTTAGCCTGGTATCAAGGATTGGGTCCTTACACATTCCCCCTACTTTCTACTGTTTCTGCAAGTCTGTTACTGAAGCTGTGCAACACTTGTTTTTTGAATGCTCCTTTAAAAAATGGATCTGGAGCAAAGTCTTGGCGAGATCTAGAATTTACAGAAATGTTCTTGATTGGTTGTCGGAAGTTGAGTGGTGTGCCACAAACCTGATGGGAAAAGATCATCTCTCTTACTTAACAAAGCTTGGGTTCAATGCGACCATCTTTTTTATCTGGTCAGATAGAAACTGCAGAATTTTCAAGAACTGTTACATTCATATTCCAGATGATCATTAGAGAGGTAAAGCTCACTACCGTCCATAAAGCCAGAATCAGTACTTCATCAAATCTTGGTCGATGGTTTCTATAATCGTTTAAATCCTGCTCTGAGTTATGTTCTGTTATTTTCTTTTATCTTTCTTTTCAGTTGATGTTGTGCTTGTGCCTTTGGGAAGTTTGCAACCAGGGGTTGCTTTTTAAATCCTCTCATTTCTCTTTTCTCATCTAATACATTCTCAACGTACCATCCAAAAAAAAAACATTAAACAAATATTACATAGAAGAATCACGTTGCATGATTACAATGGAAGGGGAGGGGCCAGTAAAGGCTACCCAATAAACACACACATGACAAGAAAGAAATTAAAGTTATACACTGCAAGGAGAAACCCAAAACATGCGGACAGGAAACACTACCACTAAAAGTAATTAAACCATCTAAAGGTGTGTCCTCGGGAAGAGGAGATCACCAAGAAAAGCAAAGATAAAAATGTAAAATCATATTGTTAATCAAAATGGAAGAAGTCAGACATCACATCAACCACTTCATCAAAGATTTAAAGATTGATTAGACGAACACAAAGATTCACCAGAATATGGGTCTTGGTCCGGATTTGGCACAAATAGTGACTTCTCCAGACTTTTATCTAATTAGAAACTTGTTGTTATTATATAAAATATTATATACATAATAAAATGAAGTGATTAAATAATTTCATATTATTATCCTCTTTACTTATATATAATCTAATTCCTACCAAATTCTCAAATGTCTCAGTCTAATGCATTTGCCACTACATTGACTTTAAAATTTGAAATTTTGTAAGTATTAGGGTTCTAAGTACTTTAAATAATCTCAATCAACAAACATAAGCCTTAGATCATCACATCCTTTAATAACTTGACAATCCAGTACTTAACAGAGACTTCATCCTAGTAGCTTCTACCTTAGGACTCTCAGAAACAGTTGTACTTCCTGTCCCCAATTATCCATCCGGAGTCGCTAGTTTGGACGCACAAAAAACACACATCGCTCTTCACAATCTCACATCCTATAGATATCTAATTCCCTTAAACCTCTACAAGTCCTAACTTAGGGTCAACCTATCAGATCCCAACCTGAAGTCCAATAAAAATCCTAATACAGTTACTTAAGTCTTAGAAGAACTTAGGCTTTGATACTATTTTGTCATGAACCAAACCAGAAAATCTCAATTTATGAGATTTCTGATTTATTCGCAACCTTCACCCCATATTTCTACGGAAGTGGATAACAATGGTCAAAACAAAAGTGGAAGTTATAACACAATTCTAGTAAGATATAAGTAACTATTAATACATCTAAATATGATAAATTCTAAGAAAAGGAAAGTCTAACTCTAGACTAAAATAAATGCTCTATCAAAGTGTTGTACCCAACCAAATTCACTCTCAACGACCAAGCTCAACGATCCGAAAGGTCCTCCTAGACGTTGATCGCCACAGCTGCCTCCTCGACTAACAAACCTGCAAGGTTTGCTAAAAAGCGTGAGCTATAAAGCCAGTAAGTCAATAAATTCAGGAATGTATAAGGTTATATTAGAGACTAAACATTTACAATATTCTCAGTCCAAGCAACAAAGAAAAACACAACAAATGCAATGTATGAGGTAAATTGATTATTATGCATGTTGTACACCTAAATATTGTAATCACCAAGGTGATCTAACAAACAGTCTAGTATGCAATGCAAATATGTACAACATGGCATGTTTCCTCATGATCCAGCCTCTATTTAGGGTGTACCAGCAACCTGAATTCGCCCCAGGGTGTTCCAGCAACCTGAAATCATCCCCCCGTTGTAACGGTCCAAGGAATAGGGCTATCCTATGTGTACAACATAGTTTTAAGGGCTTTTATCCTATGAGGCATAATCCCTCCACTTATTTTCGATTAGTGGTACATAGACCAAGACTTGCAGCCACCTACGGTATCCCTTAGGAAAACATGACACTTGACATACTATAGAGGTGTATCTCTCTTTGATATCACATCCAAGCTTACATCACCTTGTGGATCCTTAGGTGATATCATCTTCCAAGCTTACACCAACGTGCGGATCCTTGGGTTCATGGCTCTTAGGCGATATGAGAGTCTATTGGAGTAGCTAATCCCTCAACTCATCCTTCCCAATCTTCTCACTAGATGTGGGGTTCACATCACTCTCATTATTATTTAAATCACGAGACTCAACCGTGTGGTCTCGGAAACATGGTACTTCTCTTGACCAAGTTACGGTCTTGAGTCAATGCTGTGAAAGTGAAGGAGTGCACGCTGGCTAAGCAGTCAGATAGTAGTGTACAGGGTGTAATCACAGCAATCCAGAGTGTCAATCACAATCTCATGTGAAATTCAATTCATAATTCAAACAACACGAAGTGAAACCACTGAGAAGCAATCGCATAGGGTTAACTAAGCATTCACGTTTAAAGTGTCGAATACATCATCATTTATAAGTGTAATGACCATTTCATGTCTAATATTCATTTCTTGTCATCTCATGGAAACGGGTCCATGAGGAAGCACGCAATACAATAATCGCATCTGAACTCATATAATATCATACTTGATAGAATTAGGTCGATCTTAGGTTACATGCAAGGTGAATTGTGATCACTAAGGGCATATCGCACATATTCCATGTTTCGTCATACAATACTACCCTAAACCAAGTTACAAGGTGAAAATTCCAATTTCATCATACTTGAGTACATAAACCATTAATTCCAATCACAAATTATGTGAATGTGTACATACTCAACACCACATTATAAGGCCACAATGCCAGGTTCGGTAAGGTCTTCGGCACACCAAAGCCTGCCTCGGTGACTAGCCCGGTGGACCGAATTGAGTTTCAGCGACAATTTCAGGGAACTAAGTTTCAACGCCCTTTTCGCCACACCAAGGAGAGGTGTACATGCTCGGCAACCTATTCGACGAGCCGAAGAGTTCGCCCGTGACCAAGAAAGTGTTCGGCAAACCGATTAGCGCACCGAGGAGGCCACCGAACCTCGCGAACAAGCTAAAATTTTGGGGATTCTCTCTAAACTAAGTTTCTCACTACACAAACAATCCCTAGTCTAACATATACCAATCTCAAGCATGAACATACATTATCAAATTATAATATAGAAATCAATCCATTCATTAATCATCAAAACACAGGCAAGAACTTGAAAAATATGGAAATGTGTAGAAATCTAAGAATAAACCTAATTACATTCATGAATCTATCACTTACCTCTTCAAATCCAGCAAAAATCCAACACAAGCCTAGAAAAAGAAAGCCCTTCTTCACCACTCCAAGTTCTCAAGACAAACAAAACCTAAATGAGACCAAAAACATGCGATTTCTCTCATTCTTCTCATGCAAGCTAACTCCATGCCAAGTGTCAAAATCTTGACCATGCAATGATAACCACTTCCATCCTAACCCTTAAAGTTTAACTACTTTAATCCAAGCCATTCAAACACAACCACTTAAATCTGAACCATACACCTCATCCCACATGTGATTTACAACTTTGCCATTCATTCAAACACACAAAGGCTAGACTACTATGTATAGCACCAAAACCAAACAAACATCACAAGCACGATCGCACAGTCGGATCTAATCCGATTGGCGATCAAAACAAAAGGAAGAATCATCACATGGTTTAAGACATAAACATGCATAAATCGAAAGATTAAAGCCGATAAAACATTTTGTTTCTTATTTAATTACTAAATTAGATTATCTGACCTATTCTGTTTCTTAAGTTAAATATGGTTGACCTTATCAGTTTTAGTGATTAAAGGAAATCTCTAGTGTCCTATGAAATTAATAATTTTAACTTTTCTAAACCAAATAAATTAGTGAAATTGAATTATTAATTTATCAAATTACCAATTTACCCTAATATCTTAAGTTATATTTTTAGGGATTTTTCAGGTTATTACAGTTAGTTTCCCCCATGATCCAATACAACTATCCAGGATGTCCCACCAATGTTACTTCATCCCCGTATTCACGGCTAAGGGATAGGATTATTCTATGTGTACAACATAATTTTATAGGTTTTCAACCAAGGAGGTAGAATCCCCCCCACTTATTATTGATCATGGGTGATAATCCGAGGTTTTCACCGACATGAGTAGGTCCTCAGGGAAATCATACTTATTCACATTCCAACAGAAGGGTATAATTATGGTTCACCGTCTTCCAAGCCACACCAATGTGCCCATCCTTGGGAAAACATTATACCACAAGTCTGTAGAGGAATACCCACATAGGGTTCTCTCTCAGCTTGGGTGTAACAACATGGTCCTCTAATAAGACAATTTAAGGTCTACAAATCAAGTCATCTTGTATGACAGCCTAAATCCAGGGGTATCACATGGGGTATTAGACTTAGCTATTACAGCAAGATAGTCCATATGCAACTCATAGTATTCAGGTCCATTAATTAATGCAACAAACAATGTTTCACAGAAATATATTCAAACAAGAAAATCACATGGGCACAGTCACATGATCCTACACAATAAGACACCCTAGTACTCCACACCACATCTAGGTAGTTCATAAATTATCAAATCAATTAGGAATGCAAAGTGAGCATAATCCAATTATAAGCATGAGATAACCCAAATAGAATACATACATACCCCAGACTACACAATAGGTGTATTTAAAACACCTAGCTATAGATCATACATTAGAATAATACAAGTGAGATATATGAAGTCCTTATACGACAGTTCACATATAAATTATGCAAGGAAGTAAAGCAAATATCACATTTCTATCCAAAATGAAGGGTAACACAACACAACCACTAGTTTTAATGCCCAAACATGTGCAAAATGAGGGTAGAGAGCTTAAGGAAAGGTTCTGGGATCACTCACACAAGTTTCCTAAAATCTCCTATTGCTCGGCCCATTCTGGAAAGGCTAACATTCAGATTGGGGGGGGTCATATTTTGCATGGTAAGTTTACGGGCTCCGGAATCATACCAAACATGTGAGGTTGGTCATTCTATGCGTCCCTAAAACTAAATCTCCTACATCAAACCAGAGGAGACACTCGGCGAGCTCCTCAGCGACGTCTCGGCTCGTCGAAAATGGCAAAAGTGTGCCAAATGGTTTGGCACTTTGGGAACTGTTATGAATGAGTCTCTATATACACAATGTGACTCTGGTTCAATTCTAAAATTGGTGCTCGGCGGGGTCTCCGGCGCACCGAAGTCAATCTCAGCGCACCGAACTAGGTCTTGCCAACAATTCCAGTGAACTGGAATCTACTCTAAGATTCAGCAGATTCCTCGGCTCGCCGAAGCTCGGGACGGAAATTTGTCTGGGTAATTTTCACATGGATGTTGCTAATCAGCTAATAGAGCTTCGAAATGGGTTTCTAGGCCAAGGGGATCAGTCTACACACGGTTCCATAGGTTTTCCCCAAAATCCAAAACCCTAGTAAACTAAATCCAAATGAATCGGTTCACATAGGTCGTCCACAAGGTATGAGGTCTCAATAGCATGGAAATTGATCCCTAAAACATGAAATATAACTACCAAATTCATGGGGGAAGGAAGAACACAATTAATCATGATTTTCCCCCAAGGTCATAACATTGAAACACAAATAAATGACTTGCATCGAAGGAAAACTCAACTTGGGGAGTCGCCGGGTCGCATCCGATGTCGCTCCACCATGCATTTAAAGACATTGAGACTTCCTCCTCTTCTTCTCCATGAGCTCCACAAGAGGAAAGAGATGAGATGAAAAATGGGTTTATGAACCCTAAGTCTTCTATTTATAGGTTCTAAGGGCAAACTTGAAATATAAAACAGCTATGGGGCAAAACTAGGTTTCTAGCTCTAATTTTATAAAATTGATCACCTAATTAATTACTGAGGTTGTAAACACATTTAGGGGTCTCAAATAAATCTTCTAGGCTGCCTAAATCAACTTTTATCTTGCTAATTGATTTTATTTCCTATTTAACTGCTAAGTTCAGTTATTTGACCCACACTACATCCCAAGTCTATCTGGCTGACTTGATCAGTTTTAGTGACTTGAGGAATTTCTAGTGTGACTTATAGGATTAAGGATTTTAAAAGTTCTAATCATAATTAATTAGTGAAATTAAATAACCAAATTACCATATTATGCTCAGATCTCAAGTTAAGATTTTTAGGGATTATTTAGGTTCTTACAGGATATGACAAAAGTGGTATTAGAGCCTAAGTTCTAATAAAATTAAAAATAAAAGATTTAAAACATGTAGGACTTAGGACTACGAATAATTAATAAATCAGATAAAATAGAGGAATTAAAAGGGGAATAAGGGCATTAGATATATAGGATGTGAGATTGTTAGATACGCTGATTGTTGTTATGTGCATCTTTATTAGTAATTCTTGATAGACAGTTTGGAATAGGGAGGACTACTATTTCTGAAAAGTTGAAAGGTGGCACTATAAAGGTGAAGCCTATGTTAAGTATACTGGAGTACCATGTCATTAAAGGACATGATAATCAAAGGCTTATGATTTGTTGATTGATATAATTATAAATTTACTTATAACCCTAATACTAACTATTTTTCGTGAAATTGAAGTCAATGTGGTTGCAAACACATTGAATTACATTACTTGAGAAATAGGTATGAATTAGAATATACATGTATATATTTCAAATATGTATAGGTATATGTATATATGCCAATAATAAAATAAATAAATTATGTATGTATAAATAAATAATTCTGATTACAATATAAAATAAATTAGATATAATCATAACAAGATTAAGCTGGATCTGTATTTGGAAGGACTTATTTTAAAAGTTCTGACTCAGACTCAGACCCGGTAGTCAGGTGAGGATTTTACTGATCTAATTAATTATAGGATAATGTTTGGAGTGTAAATCTATGATGAAATTTCTTAGAATGATGTGCTAGCAATTATAGGATTTTAAAATTTTAATGTTTTTTGTTGTTTTGGTCACCGATAGACTAACCGGTAGCCTAATCGATACGCTAGCAGCTACCAGTAGCGAGCTGAGACCCGCCCGGTTGAGTATAAATAGGTTCTTTTTTACTTCTAACTTCATTTTTACACCTCCACCAACTCTAGAACTCGTCCCTAAACCTATTTTCCATCCTTCAAGAGTTTCTTCATCAAGTCTTGATCTCCAAAAACTCTTGGTAAGTTCTCTTCTTAAGATTTTCATTCCTAGATCTTTCAAAACTTCTTATTTAGATTTCTTCAAACCCTAGAACTCATGGCTAGATCCAAGAAAACCCAACAACCCTCTAAGAAATCTAAAACCACTAGACCTTCAACCTCTAGAAGACCTCCATCACCCGATCTTCAAGAGGAAGAATATCTTCCCGAGGGAGAGGAAGAATACATTCCCGAGGAAGAGGAAAACCTAGAATCACACCATACCGATGATCCCAACAAACCGAGTATATATCGCAATAGACTCATTCTCCTTCAAAGACAAACCATACCAATCATGTAGCATCCTATGGAGTTATAGAAGCCCTACAACCTTTAGGTTGGGTACATATTCTATCTTGGGAAGGAAAAGCATACCCTTCTATGGTACAGGAGATGTATGACTTCATCACTGATACGAGTACGGACTCCGTGACAATCACTTTTATCATACTAAACCAATCCCACATCTCAGATCTCCAACTAGTTTCTAGAATTCTCAAGGTCCCCATGAACAACACATACACTAACATACCTGCCCTAAACCTAGCAGATAAACCCAGTATTAATCAAGCCCTATATGGGGAAGATGTACAATGGAATAAGGATCATTCCCTTACTTCCACTTGACTCCTACCCACATTTTGCATCTTACATAAAATCTTTCTTAGGAATGTCTTTCCTAGAATCGGAAACCAAACCGAGCCCAGCACTTATATCATCCAAATTCTTTACATGGTGGCAACTGATCACAGATTATGTTGTCCTTCTATCATTATCAATCACATCATCAAGTATGTGAAAGGTACCGAGAGTGGACCCATACCATTCCCTTGCGTAATGTGTGAGGTGGCTAAGACGTGGAATCATGCTGTGTCTTTCCAAAGCCATTCAGTTTCTATCGCGCCCCTTCATCATCAGAATCTGAGCCTGATGAATTTGAAGGAAATGCCAAGGCATGTTCCTGATGAGCAACTGTAGTAGCCCGACTTTCCAGAAGAGCAGCCTCTAGAACCTTTTGTTCCAGTTCATCTCTGAGCTTCCTCATCGGTCGGACGAAGCACGAGTGTTCCTACTCCACAGCACTACAGTAGGACGAATAAGAGTGTGGAATCCAGGTTGATAGCATTGGAGATAGCTAGTCTCCAGTCTCGGATGAACATCACTACAGAACTTATGAAGACCTGAAAGGAACTGAAGAAGAGCAAAGATGACATGTCTAAGCTCCAAAAGAACGTGGACAAGACTCTCCGCTATGTTTTGACAATCTTCAGTTGCGGGAAGTCTAGTGATGCCATTCCTCCATCTGTCATTCCACCACCCTCTTCTCTAGAAGGAGAATCTTAGATGATTTCCTTAGATGTCCATAGTTTTGTTGTTTTTACTGTTTCGTTGTAGCCATTCCTTGGCACATGTTTACCTTTTATGTACTAGTTTGTTTAGGATGTATGATGTATTTTCCCTTCATGTTTGTAAGACCCTTCCTTTTTATTAATGAAAGCTGTGTTTCCTTCAAATTGTTCGAATGATGACTTAGTAACTTAGGATTAAGTAAATAAGATTAAAACCTACTCAACCAGGACTGCATTCACGCATTTAAGAATCCAATAATACTAAACCAAAAACATAGACACATTGCAGTACAACTCAAATTACATCACACACATTGTTAATGAAAAGTTTCCACAACTATAATAGAACTTAAACAATCCTTATTAAATTACAGATTTAGGAAATATATAAATGACTTATTTACATATACCTATTTCACTAGAATCAACTAGGTCGCATTAAAAATCTTATTGAAATAAAATCAATTAGAACACCCAGATTGATTTCGAGGACGAAATTGTCACGACCTAAACCCAATAGATCATTATGATCCAGAGGGTCCTAGAATCATGACCTTCACTTCCTTGAAAGGAGAGTGGCGATCGGTGTAAAGCAATAGTACATACTAAAGGCTTTAGTATAAATTTCAAATTTTACATAATACAACAACGTAGCAGCGGAAAAAGGATCGAAGTTAAGTTCTAGATTAAAAATCAGATTTTTAAATAAGTAATGAAACTTATCATTGTTAACAAAAACCTTCTATTACATATTCAGAAACTCACCAAAAAGAAACAAAACATACATCAACCAACAAGACAGGTCACTGGGGGGAATAGAAATCGTCCTCCTCGTCGTATAGCTCCTCGTTCATGTCCTCACCCCCAGGGTCTTCGTCCACTGAAAGATCTAATTCACCTGAAATGTTTCGCTTAAATGCGTAAGCTAACTAGCTAGTAAGATTTGGATTCGAGAATATATAAGCTCACACTTAGAATTCTAAACAATTCATAGCAATTACAGTTAAGGTGCAATGCAAGATGTAAGATTTTCTTTGTGATGCAATGCATGCAATTAAACTACAACATCACCATGGTGACTTATCATACATCTACATGTGCACAAATGCGTACCTAGTAGAATGTCAGTGAAACCTGTTCCCTCCTGATCCAGCCTATATTCAGGGTGCTCCAGCAACCTAAAGTCACCCCGTGGTGCTCCAGCAACCTGAAGTCATCCCCCCTTCGGTCCTTGGATTAGGGCTACTCTACGTGTACAGCGTAGTTTTAAGGGTTTTCAACCTAGAGGGCACAATTCCCATCTCTTATTTTTGATCAGTGGTCCTCTGGCCGAGACTTGCAGCCACCTACGGTATCCCTCAGGGAAATTCAATCACCTGACTAGACTACAAAGGCTCTCCTCTGATTCATTGGGTCAATACCCCTTGGCTAGGATGAGGGTATCAGGTTAGCTACTCCCTCAACTCGGTCCCACCGGTCCCCTCATTAGATGTGGAGTCACATCACTCTCATTTATGTCCACAAGACACAATTGCGAGGTCTCGGACTACAATGTCATACTCTTTGACCACCGGGGTCTTGAGTCCATGAGTTTAGTGTAAGTGCACATTAACTAAACATTCAAGTAGTGTATAGAGCGTGTAAAAGTACAAACCACGTATAATCAACCATCTATACTCATATGTTTCACATGGTACATCCCTCGTTCATTCCCAATCATTCGTCATCATTCTTAATATAAATGGGTGTATGCCACATGACAACATAAGTACACACAATCACTCTCAACCACAGTTCACATATAAAAAGCAATGTAATTATATAGTGTACTTCGGCGGGCTCTCAGTGGGGTCTTCGGCGAGCTCAAACCCCACCTCGGCGGCCGTTTCGGCACACAATTCGGTGCGCTGAAGGTTGGTTCAGCAGACTTCTCGGCGAACCTCTCTGAGATTCGGTGAAGAATCCAGGGGCTCATTGTTCCGCGGGCACCTCGGCATCTCGCTCGGCGCACCAAAACCATCTTCTACGAGCCTAAACGGTTTTTGGCACCCCATTCGAGTTGTTCTTGCTCGGCGGCCAAGTTAGGCATGCCTAGGGTTCGCCCTGCTCCCAAAAAATCCTTCGGCGACTTATTCGGCGCACCCAAGGGGTCGCCGAACATCGCGAAAAGGCCATACATTCCATTTCCCATGATTAAACATTCAACATATCACATTTGCAAGCCAAAATCATACAAAACAATACACTAACACATTCAACCAAAATCTA
>JAUPMG010117173.1:0-11855 GCA_031762675.1 Pachysandra terminalis | reverse complement strand
TTAATTCAAACTAGTGTCTCATACCTAATGGTATGGATCTGCAAGTGAAGTTTTTAACTCATTTTAACTTCATTAAGTGGAATTTGATAGTAGCAAGGCCATTTGATCTTTAAAGAAAACATAGATTTGTAGAATTCTCGTTGGGTCTTGGGAATTAAGATAGCATTGATGGATAGGCATGGTTAGCTGTTATGCATTGCCATGCTGTGGACTTGTGAAATCCAAGCATGGCATGGACTATTATGATATGTGTCTTGTGTTGGCACACAGGGCGGCACAACCCATGTACACCCCTAAGATGGGTTTGCAAAGAAGCTCCTAAAACTCTTTTATAGTTACAAGAAAAGAATGGAAATGTTTTGTTAAAACTCATTTTAAGTACATGTTAACCAAACATCTATATTATGTTGGAACTCATTTCAAAACATGCTAACCAAACTCAATCAAGCAACCTTCAAAATGAGTTTGTAATGAATTCCAGGAACTCGTTCTTGGAATGAGTTCCTGATCCAAAATGGTGCCAAACGAGGCCTAGTAAATAAAGTGAGCGATGGTAAACTTGTAAATATATTAGGTCGACATTTCCTTTTCATCAATCCACCAACTTTGGATCTGTCTCAGAACGTTTGGGGAGATCTTCGACAATTGGAGCAGTAATCCTCGAAACAAGTTGTAATCGTTTGGTTCGATTTTCAAAATCTTTGGGTGAGTTCTCTCACATCTTTTAAATCAGCTTCGGATTTTGAATTGTTTAAGCTAATCTGATTCTGTAACCCTTAAGAACTCTGAAGCAAAGTTCGTTTCGATCGAAAAAATCCTCCAAAATCTCTTGTAAAGTATTGTTATTTCCACTACTACCACTCGATCTGTATTCAGTTTCGATCCAAACGATTCTTTGCATTCTACTAGCAAATATCGCATGTTTTCCATTTTAGAATGGAAATTGTTGTCGATGGTCTCGGTCTCGGTCTCGGTCTCGATCTCCATAGTCTCGCATCCCTGAAAAAGGTTAAAAAATTAAAGGGAACAAAAGATCAAAACCAACCAATCCATTTGCTTTAAAGTTGTTATTGCAGTGAAGGCGAAGAAACCTTATACCTTATATCTTGTAACAAGGTTCTTCCACTTAGACTTTTACTGATCTGCTTCGATTGTAATCTTTACCCTTGATCTTTGATGAATGAACTTTCCAAATCCCAACACAGTAGCATAAAAATGGATCGTTATAAAGATGATGAGCTATGTGAAGAGTGAAAGATTCTGAAGCAAATTTCATTTTTTATTTTAAAATTTCTGAAGCAAAGTTCCAGAATGAAATATTTACTTTTTCTATTGTTCCTCTTTTTGTAAGTATTATTTTATTGATATTGAAAATCGGATAATGCTCCTCTACGCATGGTTCATCTGGATTAGGAGCATGCATAATAGTCTATATACATTCAGGATAAACTGAGTCCTAATCAATTGTTTCCCCTTTTTCAAAGTTCAATATTATTTTGGAGTGTATATCATTACATTTGAAAGGATATGAGTGTACAAGACTTATGCATGACTATGGGGTTTTATGAAAATAGTTATAGTTAAAAGAGATAAAAAAAAAAAAAGAAGAAGCAGAAGAAAATTTTGTTAAAACTCATTTTAGTACATGTTAACTAAACATATATATTAGGTTGGAACTCATTTTGTAACATGCTAGCCAAACGTAATCAAGAAGCCTTCAAAATTAGTTCCCAGAATGAAATCAGGGAACTCATTCTAGAATGAGTTCCTGATCCAGAATGACAGCCAAACGAAGCATTAGTTGCTTTATACACTTTAGTTTAGAAATCTTTTTATTTGAGAACAATATTATTAAATTGTTAATTAGGGTTGATAAGTTAGATTAAATTTATTGAATTGATTAATTATTGTAGAATTGATATTAGATAAGTATTTCTTTGGATGTGTTTACCTCTTTGATGACAAGCCTAAACCTAATGTGGTTAGTAGGGTAACCGGTTTATACAGGGAAGGAATGGGTGCCTGACACCTTCCCGTTCGTTCAAAAGAGCCTCCTTACTTATTTTCTCTGGATCAGATCATATAATCACCATTTTATCACAATTAGATCATTGATTGGGTAACCATCCACACCCTAACTTAATGGATGGTGGCGACTCCATTTTTTCGAGATCCACGATCTCACAAATGGTTGGGTTGATATCAACCTCTATTCAGCCCATGGACGGTTGCATCATTATTGGCTCCCCTGTTTTACCAACACATTCGCTTTTGTGTTGAGAGTGGCTCCTGTGTCATTTTTTGGTGGGACTTGTAGTAAGAGGGGTTGACCCTTCTTTCCCGATTCACTCGTTTGTTTAACCTTATTTAGAATAAAACTTCTTTCATATCTGATATTCTTTCTTGGTCACTTTCCGATTTGAATTGGAACCTTGATCTTAGAAGAGACCTTTGACCAGTGGAGCTCGAAGACTTAGCTGGACTTTTTGATATCGTAAAGGATGTCTTCCTTGATTCTAGCCTTCAGGATTTTGGCATTGGGACCTCAGGCCTAGAGGTAATGATCGCTCATCCCCTTTTCCTCTCATAAACTTTGGAAGCCTCATGCCCCCTAGGGTTAGGGATTTTGTTTGGACCTCCATCCTGTACAAAATTTAAAATTGCAAATTCTTGCAAAGAGGAAAAATAGGTTTTGTCCTCTAATATTTGAGTAACATGTAAAGTATAGAGTGAATAGGATTCTTCACTGTGTTGTGGCTAGGGAGATTTGGTTATACTTTATTCAACTTGTTGACATAGAGTGGGTGATGCCATCAGATGTTTTCCTATTGTGAGATTAGTGGAGATCTACATGATCGGGAAGAGGGGCAAAATGATGTATCAATCATTGTTCTAGATTGTTTTGTGGGTGATTTGGTAGAGAGAAAAAGGAGGATATTTGATGGCAGACAAAGCAGATCGCGAATGATCATTGATTCGGTTATGATTATTGTTGAAACTCGAATTGTGTTTCTGCCTGTGTTTAGAGGCATATTAATGACTGAAATCATGAGGGTGGCAAAAATTCCGCTCTTCCACCCCTTGGGGGATTCGCAACACCTCTGTTTGGCGCCCCTCGAGAAGGATTCAGTAAGCCTAACTTGATGGATCATCTCTTGGAAATCCAAGCCCTTCTAAGATTTGTAGCCTATTTAGGGATCACCACAATTATACCCCTCATGCTTTCCGATCCGATTGCGGATAAGGATTCTACACAAAGTGAAGATGCATGCACTACTAATTGGACTGAAAGAGGATAAAGATCAAGGCTTCCATATGATGGAGGTGGAGGATGACTCTTTTTCAATATTATCTTAAATAGATTCATCTCTGAGTTGCCCCTGGAGATTTCTTCATTTGGCTTGGCTGCTCGTTAATGGAGCGGGATCTTCTGTGAGGAAGATCCCTGTGTGGTCCACTAAACAACGACAAGTGTCCCTTCTGGGGTCCACTCAATGGAAGGGAGATAAATGGAGGTTAAAACCTCCGTTTATTTGATGTTTCAATGTTGTGGGAGCCAGTTGGTCGCCATTGGAAGAGCAGCTGGACAGAGAGAGAAGAGTAGAGATTTGCTTTCAGGTGGAGAGACACTTGTCATTGTTTAGTGGCCCTCGCGGAACATCACAGGGATTAACTTGGCATGCGAAGCCAAATAACCAACATGGACCAAGCAATGGCCCACCATCAGCATTTGTGCACGGCATTAAAATTTTAATGCGACGTTGATTTTTGATGATGTGTTATGAATTTATGGTCTTGGTTGCAATTGCTGCAACTTTCACACTCCAGACGATATGTTCTCTCTATAAACCAAGCGTAAGTTTCACTTTTCTGGTATTTCTTACGCATGAATATATGTGTGTCATCTTGCACATGTGAATACACTTAATTATTTTTTTTGCCATTTAAGCGTAATTCGTACTGATTTGGTGCACTACTTAAAATTAAGGGTGCAACTCGGTTCGGTTCAAACCAAAACCGAACCGATTTTGGTTTGGTTTGGGTTGGGATTGTAGCTAAATGGTTTGGTTATGGTTTAGAAAAATACAAACCGAATTAGTTTGGTTCGGTTTTGGGTTGAGTCCTCAGTTAAACGGAACCAAGCTGAAATCCAAACTGAATTGCACTGAAGCCAAAACTGAATTAAACCAAACTGAATTTAAATTATACTTCATTTTATATATCATATATTAGTTTTAGATTTATAGACCTTGTTTAAGATATAGAAAACATGTATATTAGTTTTAGTAGATTTATAGATATATATGAACCGTTGATGATTCTTTAGTTTTAGTAGATTTATAGATATATATGAGCCGTTGATGATTAAGAATCATCAACGACTCATATTCAATAAGACAAACAAAACCCTAACCCTGGTGAATTAGAATCTGAAACTCAACCAGCAGAAAAAAAAGGTGTGGCAGTCATTCTCCTTCTCCTTCTCCCTCCCGACCTCCGTCTAACATCCGTCCAACTTTCACCTCTGGCGTTGACACCGACCTCCGTCCAACATCCGTCCAACATTCGTGTCTCGACTGTGATTAAAAGTTTGCAAAATCAGCTACAGGTCAAAACCGATTGACCCAGGCTTACAAGTATATATATAGTTTTATTTAAACGTTTGTGGTCAGTCGATTTCTGTAGGTTTAGATAATATCAATTGAAGTTCCTTTCATTGCAAATGAATGCTGTTATTATGTATGTTGTTTTTATTTTGCTGCTTTCTGTTGGATTTTATTTTCTCTTGCCTGTTGCTACTGGGGAATTGCTCTCCTCTGTTGCTGAGGATACTCCGTCTGCTGTTTTTTTTCATTGGTTTACACTTACCGAACCAAAACAGCAGTTCGGTTTGGGTTTTGGTTTGCTTAATTTAATTCGGTTTGGTTTTGGGTTGATGTAATTACATTTCGGTTTGGTCTTGGGTTGAGGTCAACCCGAACCGAGTTGCATCCCTACCAAAAATGGCCATCAAACCTGCTTTGTATATTTTTTGTCTTTTAAGTAAATATCTGATTTGTTGATTTCTTTAAGAAGAGAGTACCTTTTCCCTCATTTTTATTGGTTTCATGTCTTGAAGGCTGTAAAACATTCTCAATTCACTTTTGCGGCTTGTGCTAGAGAAAGAGACAATGTGGAGAAGGGCTTCTTCAGAGTTCCAAACCCTAGTGCAGTGGCAATCTGCTCTAAAATCCAGTCGATCCATTGCTAGAGACATCACTCTAAGAGACCAACCCCTCAATTTCACACCATCATCTTCGATCTCCTCGCTTTTCCAGAGAATCGCCCCTCTGTTTGCTCACCAAGCCAGTTCTATTTCTGGTAACGTGTTGTTGAAACCCTAAATCTTGTTTTGGATGGTTGAACCACTGCATATTGATGCGATATATGGTTGTTGAATATATGATCTTTATGTTTGGTAGATATGTGATGTGTTACTGAATTAATTGCAGAGAATATTCTGAAGAAGAGGATTGAAGGCGTAGTGCCAATTCCAACTGTACATGAGCAAAAGGAGCTTAAGGTGACTTTCTTTTTCTACTCTTGGTTTTATATTTGATAGTTCCGTGATTTAGGGTTTAATTATAATAATATAATGTATTTGATTTTGCTTCATTTAGGGAATGAAGTCTCTTGATACGGCTTGTTGTTTGCTTTTGATGGTTGTTCAAGTTTTATCTTAAATTAACCAATTGTTGGAAGAGCGTATTTGTTTTCTTTTGTATATTGTGCATGAGAGTTTTCTCCAAGTAATCCTAATTCATAACAGCACTTTTGATCCTAATTAATTCCATATAAATTACTAATAATGTTTATTAAATTGGTTGTTTTCGCTGCTTTCAAGTTCCTTATTGTTAAATGTTTGTGTGATCATACAGTTGCTTAAAAGATACCGGCCTTGAGATTGCAAAGGTTTACTGTAAATTGGGTACACAGTGTTTTCTTGAGGGGCGTTTGGTGGGGATTCTAGATTCTGGATTCTGATTCTGGAATTCTGAAAGTGTTTGGGACAGATTTTAGGGTTGGATTCTAGAATCTGATGTTAGAATCCCACCCAAAATCAGAATCCCTCTCCAAGGTGATTCTGGGTGCTTAGTTACTAGAATTCTTAATATTAAATATATATTATTATAAACAAATACAATAATGCTATATTATTAATATTAAATTATAATATATTATATGATAAACTAGTATAATATAATATTCTATTACTTATTGAAAATAATATAATAGTATTATATTAATATTTTATTATGTAATAATATTATATATTATTATATTATATAATAAAATAAAACAAATACAATAATGCTATATTATTAATAATAAATTAGAATATTATATTATATGATAAACTAGTACAATATAATATTCTATTACTTCTTGAAGTTAATATAATAATATTATATTATTAATATAAAATATTAAATTATAACATTTTTATATTAAAATAATACTACATTGTTATATAATGCTACATAATATTATAGATTATTTTTATATAATATTATTTTGTATTATATAACAATTTAATATTATAATATACGTATGTATAATGTCATATGTTATATTTTATTATATGATAATATAATATACTGATAACATTATTATATTATAAAATAATACGAAAAATTGTTATATAATACTATATAATATAATATTATATTATAAATTATATATTAATTTAATATAATATTATTTTGTATCATATAACAATTTAATATTATAATATACGTATGTATAATATCATATGTATATTTTATTAGATGCTAATATAATATAGAATTATATTATTTAAAGTGTTATATTGTTATATATAGATTATAATACTATATAAGATATACTGTATATTATGTTATAATATGAAATATTATATAATTTATATTTTAATATAAAAGAATAAGACTACTATTTATAATATATAATAAATTATATTATGTTCTATTTATAATATATTAAATATTTTATTTTATTCTTCTATTTTATCTTTGTTATAATATATAAAAATTGTCCCAATAATCTGGGTCAACCAAATTCTAGAATTCAATCTATCCAAACGGGATTATGAATTGTTAAAATCGACAATGAGAATCTAGACTTTGAGAATCCAGGATTGGAATCAAAATCCAAAATCCCCAGCAAACGCCCCCTTAGTCTCCATACCACATTATAATGCTCTAGGTTTATAATTTTTGCATGGTATGTCAGTTGTCATTAAGCTGTGGGAGATTTTGATACCTCAGGATTTCTGCGACAATCTACATGTTTTCGGTGTTAGTGTACTTATCTTGTTATATTCCTTCAATACGTAAATGGAAAAAGTCCAGAAATAATGGCTCAAAGCTATTTTCTATGATCAATATGGGTGCAACAGTTGGCTCGAGTTATTTGTCTTTTTAGTGATTTTATGTTGCCTTTTGATGCCTATGAGCTTATTCTAGCTGCTAACTGTTTTAAGCCATTCTAAGGGCTTCTACATGCTCTTGTTTCTTCTTCTGTGGTTGGATGCATGTGTGCCTAAATAGTTCACCTTGGTACTGAGGGTTGCTGAACTTATTTATACCATGGGACTCAATGCAGGAAAAGAAAATTTTAAGCTCAGTGTATTTGTACAATCGCACTATTCATAAAATATGGCCTTCTGAACAAGAAAGATAACTTTTTGTAATGCATTTCTGGTCTTTTAGTTGTTTTGAGAGCTCTCCAATACTATTATCACATGGACCTCCAGGTTGCAAGTGCTTTAAGATTCACCAACCTATTTAAAATTGATTTGGTCTCCCGAAGTGGCAACCAGTCATACTATATAGATTTCCTATTGCTTTGACCATATCCACTCCCTTTCCCACCAATACAATTGTCCAATTAAAAGGTTATTATAAGGAGAGAGAGAGAGAATCCTACTGTACATATACGTGTGGGATCAAGGTTTAAAAGTGTCAGCGTGGGGTGCTCGATGTGGACCTATTGGTAAAACTATCGACCGATACTTTAATATATACTGGCTTGTATTGGTTTTGTAGGGGGCTATTCGAAATCTTGTGTGGAATTGAAAGCAGGTGATAGTAGTTAGACTTAGATTTTTCATTCTTGTGTTCATGTATAATAATCTATTCCAATTCTACTTGTTCTATATTTGAAGAAAACTAAAGAAGTTACCTCTTCTTTTCTTGTGGTATTTCTGTCCGTGATTGTGTTGGAATCATTATATTGTTTCCAAGGTCAAATTAAATCAAAATCAAAATTTGACAAGTAATTTTCCATGAGTTCGCATCTCACCTTTTCATCTTTTTTTCTTTAGTTTTATACTAATACTACTAAAATTATAGGTTTTATTAACTTTTTTCATTATTAAAATGACCTTGAACTTTTTTATATTTATTCAACACAATAAATATTATTTACAGTGTTTAAAAGGATATGTAATCATTGTAATACCTTAATGGATCTCTCAAAAGAGGGACTCTATAATCGCCATGTCAATAGGAAACCCTAATTTTAATCATATTCAATGTCTACTTTTTATTCAACTGTTATATACTGTTCATCTCTCCTCTCGTTCTTTCTCGAACCTTTACTTTTTTTGGTTTTTCCTCTTCTTTCTTCTTTTCCTTTATTTTTTTCCTTCTTTTCTAGTGCTGTAAAGTTCTCTCGATTAGCGTAGAAAGAATATGCTATTAAGTCTTTACAATAAATACAGAAAGAACAATGATAGTGAGGGGGCCTATTTGTTTGCCGTTTCTGGCCCATCTGATTGTGGTGAGGTGGTGAGAACTGCTCTAGTGGCCTTAGTGACCGCTTGAGGATTGCTCGGGCACAGGATTATCGAGACTTGACTGTGGAGAGCTCGTCGGCTTCTATTATCGATTGGATGGGGAGGCCTGAGCTTTGTGCATGGAGATTTGCTCACCTTGTTCATTTGGCTTGGTCTATGAGCAGGGATAGGAACATCTCGTTCCATCTTGTGCCTCATGGGGCCAACTTGGTGACAGAGACCTTGGCTAGGAGGGGTGCGGAGAGGACTTTGATGTTTGAGGGGGCTCCTTCTCTGGAGATGATGCAGGACGATTGACTTGGTGGGGTGTGTAGGATTGTCTATGTGGTGGTTTTATTGGATATTTTAGGTTGTTGCCCCTATGTATTTTGGATTCTTTCCCCGGGCTTGAGACCAGTTTCTCTTGCCTGGGTGTTTGTTTTCTTCCCCTTCTTTTGATCATTTATATAATTCATCATTTATCAAAAAAAAAGAAAAAGAAAGAAGAATGACAAGCTGATGAAGGTCTTTAAGGAACTGCATCTATTGAAGAAGGTTCCTCTTATTTTCTTGGGGTATTTTTTGTATGATTAATGGTATATGTGTATATATTTGATGATTAATGATATATATGGATGTGAAATTTTATGGAACTTTATTCATAAAAAAAAAAAAATTTATGGAACTTAATACAAGTAAATGTTGTCAAAGTAGGACAGCAGAAGGAATGATAGAAACAATAGGGAAAGGAGAAAAAAAAAAACCAAAAAGATCAGACCACAAAAATGAAAAGTAGTAGGCTCTCTCGGTAACGCATCATCCTCCACCTCCTAACATTTCCTCGGTCAATATACCATTGAAACACTTCATCATAATTACCCTTATGCCAGCCTATCAGCTAATATACCATTGAAACACTTCATCATAGTTATCCTCCACCTCCATCATATGGAAGCCTTGATCTCTATTATCTTTCAGTCCAAGTAGTAGTGCATGCATCTTCACGTGTGTAGAATCCTCATTCCCAATCAGATTGGAGAGCATGTGAGATATGATTGGGGGTGGAAGCTCTTCTATGTTTTGGGGATGGCTGAAAGGAGGATCCCAAAAGGCGGTTCTTTAGAATATGTTTCCATTAGCTATTTGCTGGACCCTTTGGAAAGAGAGAACTGGCAGGATTTTTGAGGGCCGGGTTAAGGATATGGAGGGTGTTATTCATCAAGTTTTCTCTACTCTGTTCTATTGGATCAGCCCATTGCCCGTCTTTAACTCGATCCAATTTTTTCCAGTTCAAGGGAGATTGGGATTTTTTGTAAATTCAGATTGGAAGCTGTGAGGGGGGTAAATAGTTTTGCCTATCATCTTCAGGTCTGGGTTCTTGGTGTACATCATTCGTGTACAGGGGCTTTCTGTGGTTCTTTTTATACAGGGCTTATGCTTGCTGTCTGCATTTTATTTCCTTTCTCTATTCTAATATAAATATACTACTTTTACTGACAAAAAAAAGAGAGATATGATTGGGGTGATCCCTAAATAGGTCACAAATCTTAGAAGGGCTTGGATTTCCAAGAGATGATCCATCAAGTTAAGCTTAATGAATTCTTCTTGAGGGGCGCTAAACAGAGGTGTTGCGAATCCCCCAAGCGGTGGAAGAGCAGAATTTTCGCCACCCTCATGATTTCAGTCTCTGATATGCCTTTAAAACTCAGGCAAAACCACCATTCAGGATTCAACAATAATCATAATAGAACCAATGATGATAAAATCCAACACATGGACGAAGGAAATATTCAATCCATTGTCAAGTGAATGTGCCAGCCTAGTCAAATGAAGAAATCTCCAGGGGCAGCTCAGGGAGGAATATATTTAAGATAATACTGAAAAGAGTCATCCTCTACCTCCATCATGTGGAAGCCTTGATCGCTAATATTTTTGAGTCCAACATATTTGCTTACATTTTCCTAATATCTGGTATTGCTTATCGAGAAAGCACCCTCCAAAGTCATGGCGGCGTTGAAGGTGGAATCGAAGACTTTTGAATTCGCAAGGAGGAAGACTAACGGCAAAGACATAGTGAAGATCACCGAGAGATTCAAAGATAGGGTTGCCGTCATTATGATTCCATGGGAAGATTGTAGTTGGATTGTCCAAGGTGTAGAGGCAAGTTTGAGAAGGGAGAGGGAACAGTTTGTCTTCGGTTCCCGTAGAATTGAGCTCTCAGTATTAATCCTGGAGACCAGGGGTAATATCAAAGGAAGATTTATCAAGTTATCGGATATTCTGGGTAAGGGACAATTCCGCTGCATTTGTTTCCCGGAGGGAGTTGATGGCAAAGGGTGGAAGGACCTGTTACAATTTTTGGTGTGGAGAATGGGCATTGTCACTCCGAAGGTCGACGTTGATAAGCGGAAGGCGCTCCCTCGCTATACTCCGGCTAAGGTCTTGTCAGACCCTTCTTCCTCGGCATCGATACCAACCATGACCGGTGCAGAGGTGGCTTGCACCAAGGAGGGGCCGAGTGGAGTTCCGGATCAGATCTCGAAGGTAGCTTCGGTCCGAAATAATGATTTCACGGTGATCTGTGACAAATTAGACTTGTCTGATAACCTTGAGCTCCTGGGGAGATGTTTGGTCGGGAGGTTCGAAGGAGAGACACCCCCGATCGACACGGTGAGAAAATGGGTGGATATAGTGTGGTCAGATGGAAAAGGTATTGGGATTGATGAATTATCAGGGAATTTATTTCTCTTTACCTTCCGATCGAAGGAGGCGGGAGCGATATTGGAGAAGGGTCACAGATTTTTGGGACCTTATTTCCTTTATCTGAACTGGTGGAATACGAGGTCGGGCTGCGAGGTGGACGGAGTTGAGGACGATCGTATTTAGATCAGGGTGGTAGGGGTTCCTCTCCATCTTTGGTCGGACAGCGTTTTTGCTACGATAGGTGAACTCTGCGGTGGCTATATCCGTCCGGATGAAGCAACTATGGGTCGGACATGGCTTCAGTGGATTCGGCTGCAAATTAGGAACCCCCCCATGGAAAAGTAGACGACATCAG
>JAUPMG010117162.1:0-11855 GCA_031762675.1 Pachysandra terminalis | reverse complement strand
AGGGTGAGTGTAGCCCAGATGAGGATATTGAGGTTGAGACTAGGAAAGTTGAGGAATAAATGTATCCAATAGAAAGATCGAAAAGGACCTGAATTGAGTCTTTACAAAGGAATTGAATGCACCTAATCAAACCAAAGAAAGGTTGAAATGGCATCTAGCCATTGTGCTACCGATAGGGCATTGTTGTTGATGATGATGATGATGATGATGATGATGGCTATGGAGCAAAAAGGTGATCGAAAGATGGAGATGTATTTAGTAATGTAACACCCTGAATTTTTAAACCTAAATTCCCTTTTAAATTTAGCAAGTTTTATTTAATTAAAGCTATATTTAAAATCTTATGTGAGTTGAACTACAAAATCTGATTGGTGAACATGTACAGAAATCCTACATACACACTACGCACGATCATATTTAGACTTTGGGTTGAACTTAAGTTGATTATGGGCTTAATTAAAAAAATTAGATTATATTAGAAAAATTTAAGTTGGACTTTAATTAAGTAGGTTTGGGATTAAGTTAAGCGGACTTGGAATTAAGTAAGTGGGTTGTGTGTGTGCTTGGGCCCAAGAAGTTTCCGTGGAGCCCAAGTCACTAAAATAAGATTCTAGAAGATAAAGATTCTGGAGAGATAAGGTAATTGCTAAAATTTAGGATCTAGAAGGTTTAGAAGTTCTGGAAAGATAATGAAAGAGAAGATCTTCTAATCATTTTAGAACTCTAATAAGTCTTTTATGATCAATGAAAGATAACATATATTAGAAAAAAAAAAAGTGAGAAAACACCTCAAGTTGTACACCAACAGTATACATCACAAGGGTAGCTCAAAGACAAAAACAGAAACAAAAACAAAGCTAAAACGGAAAAAACATGACAGTACAGACACACAAACTAAACCAAAAAACCATTGTAGCAGCTACTAAGACCCAAGAAGAGACCAACAACTCCCATAACCTCAAGAAACCTACGGAGGTTCTTCCAAAAACAGATCATATGAAATACCCATACACACATTTGACCCCAAACCCCAGAAAAAAATCAAGTTCCTAACCTTCCTGATGATTTGACCAACATCACTCTTTACCTTAAAAAATCCTGAAATTTCTTTCCTTCCATTAGGTCCAAGCTATTTCTGTAGGGAACAGAAACCATGCCAACTCCTTGTCAATTAACTTCCCATGCACACCCCAAGCCTCCAGAAGAGCAGAGAAACTTTGTGGCTGAACCCAGTGAAAACCAAATAACTGAACAAACCAACCCCATACCACATTTGTCACAGAACAGTGGATAAGCAAATGATCCACCGATTCTGCATCGTTATTCGTTCTTGCACAACACACCTATTTGGGAACATCCAACCTCTACTAATCAAATGGTCCACAGTAAGAGATTTATTTAGGGATGCAGTCCATAAGAAGAAACTAACTGTTAATGGAAGAGAGAGCACCAGATTTGCTTTTCAGAACCAAAATATGTGCCTGCACCACACAAGTGATCAAAGAAATACCTAACAGAAAATTTCCCAGATTTTTCAAGCTTCCATCTTCTGAAATCACCACCTAAACCAGGCCTCCAATCTCTGAAAAAATGAATAAGAGATGACATAAACATCATTTCCCTATCAAAAAGAGGCCTTCTCGGATTCAAATTCAACTCCATATTATTACCATTCCACACCAAAACATCTCTCACCCTCACCTTCTTAACAGAAGCAAATCCATAGATATCCAGGAACTGCTCCATTAGCCTCTCTCCGGCCCACCGGTCCTCCCAAACCTCACCCGGTCCAAAACACCCACCTCAAAAGAAACATCTTCTCAATAACTATTATAAATAATAAGAGGTCTGGGGTCTTAAATCATTGGAAAGCTTAGAAAAACATGGTAAAGTGTGAGAGAACAAGTTTCGGTCGTTCAAACCTAGAGGATAGAGAAAGAGTAAAGAAAAATAGGAAGAGAAGAAGCTTGAAGAAACAACCAGAATTCTCAAAAAGCACAGTAAGTAGGATATACCATGAGGTTTTCTAATGTTTTATTAATTCTCTGCTTTCTTTGGTTGTTTTATGATTCTTGCATGTCCATGCTCTGATCTTGATATATGATCTACAACTTGGTTTAATGCAATGTTTATGCTTTTAAGGTGATATCCATGTGTGAAAACTTATATATATATATTTTTTTATCAGAATGAAAACTTGTATTTTTAATACAAACTATAATGGGTTTTATTCAAAAAGGTGTGGTATAATGTTCTGGAGTTGTTTGAGAAGTTTTGGCATTAAAGAAAATAAATATAAAATTTTTTGAAAAAATTGAAAGTGCAGGAGAGGTCCGTGGGCGAGCCGGTTGACCTCTCCAACAGAACCTGGAAAAACCCAAGATTCGGGTAACCCTACCGACGGTCCACTGGCAGACCAACGGGGTGGCCCGACAATGATGAATTTTTAAATATTTGTATATTTAATTTTTATTTAATTCTTTTGATTGTGTTGTTATTTTGGGAAGTTGTGAAGGTGATTTGATATTGAGACATATATGCATACTTTTTGAATGATATCGATGATATAAGATGTATGAAAAAATTTACTTGATTTGATATTGGCATATCATGATTATGGACTATCATTCACGAGATATTCTTGTGAATTTATAAAACCATGAAAAAAAGATTCATGAAGAAGGTTGAGGGTGAGAAAACCCAATAAACCATGGATGCAGGGGTAGAGGCAAGGCAAGGGGGCGAGGAGTGGCGATGTCCCCCTCCCACAAAGTTTTGAAAAATGGATGTATGCTCTGCCACTGCACCTGACTTGAGTAGAGCAGCGCTACATATTGCCAAGGTGTTTTTGCAAGTCGAGCCTTTTACAATATTGGGTATGTTCGACTCGGTTAAAGCTCATCTCGATTTATTTATGATATTATACATCTATATTCCTATATCTTATATAATATATTAATATTAAACATATATGTTAATATATTATGCTATATATAAAAATAATTATCAACTATAATATTAATGTATTTGAACTAAGCTAAGGTGTTTTTTGCAAGTCGAGCCTTTTACGAGCCACGCTTGAGCCTAAACTATTTTACGAGCCTGAGCCCAAATTTTTTATCGAGCTTGAGCCGAACTTAAGCCTTACTCAAGGTTCATTAACAGCCCTACCTATTTATTAATATATGTCAAGGTTTTTAAATTTCGATAAAAATTTTCAATTTCGTTTAGTTATGCAATATCAAAATCCTAAAATTTTGCTCTAAACAATTTCGGCAATTTTGACAAAAAAAGTTTAAAATTGTTAGAAATAATTAATTTTAATTAAAATAATAATTAAAATTTTTAATTTATTTGTTGAAATCATCAAAATTTCATAGTGAAATTTTTTATATTTTCGATGAAATTTTACTATTTATTTCATATAAATAAAAAATAGAAAAAGTTCCCTATCAAAATTTGATTTCGATCCTCCAGACCAAAACCATTGAGTAATAATTAGTGAAGCACGCTAGAGATTTTTTTGTTATTTGTAATTTAATTTGGCCCCCCTAAGAAAACTTTTCTGGCTCCGCCCTTGCACGGATGACTGTGCATTGTGCGGGTATCATGAAGGACGTTGTGTAATGCCTCAGAGGCTTCCCATAACCAAAAATAGTGTTGAGAAATTGTACCCCATGGGTTGAAATGCCCTAGAACCACGGTGCGCACTTAGAATACCTAAAAACCCAATTTTTCCACGAGGAGCCCAGGTGATGCTTATAGGGTTGATGGTGGGTTATGCATGACACAGGCGATGTCACGAGGAAAGGGGAGGCCTATAGCCAACTTTGCCATGAGTGACCTAGGTAGAGATGCCTTGGGGTTACAAATAGACGTATCAATAGCCTAACTTTGCCATGAGTGCCCATGTAGAGAAACCTTGAGGGTTATTGGTATGAGCATATTAGAACCCCAACTTTTGACCCAAGTGAAGGAACCTTGGGGACTGCAAGTATGGGAATGGATTTAAGCCCAACTTTGACATGTGTGACTCAGGTGGAACTAGGTGTGAAGCCCTGAGGGCCTGAGGCTGAGGTGCATCACGAACACATCCAAGCCTCAATACTTGTTAAATCTATTTTCTGATTATACATGGGTTGTTATATAATGAATTATTTGTTATCTTGACACGATCTAATAAGTATGTGTGATGCGGTGAGAGGGCATGGAGCCTAGTACCTCATTAGAGGACTCCATAGCACTCCCTACTTACGAGCATTCTTATCTCACCCCAATATTTTTCAGCTTATTTATTAGGTTATCCACTGTAGACACTTAGTTGAAGACTACAGGATTAGAAAGATTGGTGATCAAATTATCTTAGGAGCGTGGGGAGTGAGTGTTGTATTTGGATTCGGATAGTTTAAGTATTGTGCTGTATTGTACTCAGGATTTAATTGAAAGAGGTTGTTTAATATTATGAGTTGTAAGAATCCCTTGACTTCAAATTTATTTGTTTTAAGGCTTCTGCTGACCTCTATTGTATTAATTGGACTGTTTAGTACGTTAGCATTGTGTATGTTTGAACCGGGTTAGTCCAGACTTCCGATGAGTCTGGAAAGTCATAACTGGAAATTCATGCCATTATACCGGGATTCAAGGCATGGATTTTTGGATTGTGAAAAGTAAACCATAACTTCAAACACCTTTTAGTATTTCCTAGGCAAGTGAACAGATTGCGTAACGTTAATTGTGTCCTGCTGCATTTCTAAGAAATTTAGCCTTAAAACAATTTCTGGTCAAACAAAACCTGTGATACCGGGACGATGTTACTTTATCCAATGTATCCATGTCTGAAATGATAGGACATGGCCATGGGATGTGTCCAATACACCAAATCTGCATCCACTCTTTTATATTAACTTTTTAGATAGGTACATAACCAAATTGTAGGATGCATAACCTATATTTAAAGGCCGAATGAGATGTAAAAATGTAATAACTTGAATTTTTCGGGTATAATTTTAGTATAACTAATCTATTAGATCTCTTATATTGCCATGTTTCAAGTTTAGTTATATTGCTGTGAAGATGAAAATGTTCTTTATCGGATATGAATAATGAAATGTATATAAATGTTGCTTGTTAATACAGACATTCTTTTTTCAGTGAATGATGTGTCCATAATGAACTAGCAAAATACACCACCACAGAACACAGTACACACATGAACATTCTTCCTCATTTATATTCAACTTTTCTTTCCTATTTTACATATAAAGTTCAAGTATTAAGATGAAAAAAAGATTTAAGGGGTACATACGGGTCAGCCCGATTGATTCGACAGATTTCACAATAATAATGAGCTGGATCAACCTCCAAAGGTTCCTCTGATATAATAACACAACTTCTATGTTGCCATATATGGCATCTTGGACCTTCACACTGAGGATGGAAAATATCACCAATAAAGATAGGCAATATATTGAAGGTAAAGCAAGAGAAAATTTATATTATCTACACAAGAATGCCTGACTTAGCCCAAAATTTCACAAGACGAGGCACAATAAATAGCAAATGCTTAATCATGTAATAATGCATCAATATAGTGTGATGAGTAATAAGAACGTGAAAGATCAACATCAAAATGGAGCTTTAAAACAACTATTTTCTGATGGTAAGCAATTAAGAAATGAGAAGAAAAAAAAAAAAAAAGGCATCAAGAAAGGAAATACCATGCAAAAAAGAAATAGTTATGCATTTTATCGAAGAGTAGGACAGGAAATACCATGCAGAAAAGAAGAAATATTTTCTGGTCTGTCTCACCAGATATTGCTACCTATTGAAACACAAGCCTTAACCTTTAAGCATCATCAAGAAATGATATGGCCAATCCAGACAGGCATCTGATATTGGACCCTCTATATTGGCAAAATGGATGATACTCTGGCCCACACAAACACACTAACATATGTACATTAGATTTTTTCAATTGAATTTTTTAATCTTTCTTTAGTTCTATACAAGAAAGATGATAGATAAAGTAATGATTCTTTACACAGCAAATTTGCTGATTCCACATCACTCAAAGACAATAAAAGCCAAATGATATGGTCTTAACCATGAAATAACCCTTAGTTCCTATGCCATGTATTGCCATCCTCAAACTACAATCCTATAATGGTATTGTCAATGGATAGGAAACAATCATTTCAAAGAAATCTTTGAGACCTAACTGGTGATCACAATCGTAGTATTTTGATTGTAATGTAAACACGAATCAAGGAAGAATATGCAATTGAGATTATCAAGAACTGAATTTTGGGTAATATTACAAAGTTGACACAATAAGTTTCTATTCTAACTTATTTCAATTATCCTTTTGGAGTTATTTTAATTTCTTTTATACTTTTTTTTTTTATTGATCAAATAATTTTTATTCATTTAAAAATTATAATTTATTAACATTTATTTTAAGGATTTAGGCTAATCTCTTATTTGATCCTTTCTTCATTATATATATTTTTCTTCTCAAATCAAAGTAAATTGAGCTGCTAGTCGTTTAACCCCATTAGATTTCTTATATTATTTTTTATTTTTTAAATTATATTAATGACGTCTATATGATATAATTAGTTGCGTTTTATATCATTTCTTTTCATTTTATGTTTTCATAGATTATTTAGTTTCCTTTTTCGTTCTTTATATATTTTATTTTCTAAATTAGCTTTTTTAAATAATTTTTTTTTGGTTCACCTTTAAACTCTTCTATTTTTCAGTGATGAAATAACTATCTTTTAATTAGAAATGTCTATTTGTTTAAATTGTTATTTTTAGGGATTCAATTTTTACTAAGAACGGTCATTGCCCAATTAAAATTAGTTAGCTTATTAAACAAGTTGGAAAAAATGTACCACACCCAAACCAGTTAAAGCGGTTTCGACTTTGGACCCAAACGCATCTTCCTCATCCACTTAAATGTTTTTAACATAAATTTCTATTTGTTTAAATTGTTATTTTTAGGGATTCAATTTTTACTAAGAACGGTCACTGCCCAATTAAAATTAGTTAGCTTATTAAACAAGTTGGAAAAAATGTACCACACCCAAACCAGTTAAAGCGGTTTCGACTTTGGACCCAAACGCATCTTCCTCATCCACTTAAATGTTTTTAACATAAACTAATAATAAGTAATTATATCATGCGTCACCATATAATGAACTGACAGTCTCAACACTACATAAAATACACAATGAGTTGGGTCAAATTTTGCGCGCCCCCCCTTACTTATTTAGTTAGAGATAGATACTCATTGGGTGGCAAAATCTGAACCAATCCGTCACAAATAAATCTGCTCTGCATTTGGGTGGTTTAGAAATTTGAATTCATGTGGGAAGAGCTCCTTTATTTCTTAGCCCTCTTTTTTTAGTGGATGATCCAGTTTGCTGTATGCTAGGGTGTTTGATAGGAAAGACATAAGAGGATCTTCAAGGATAGTAGTAACTCTAGGCAAAAACTTTGTAATTGTGTTGGAATTTGTTCACACAATATGGTTTAGATATACAAAGTAGGATTTAGCTCCCTTTACATAGATTGGGTCTAGGCTGACTTAACTAGAATTGTTTAATAAATGGGTAGATATGACATGAGTTGTAGCTAAACAAATTAATATAAACACACAATCCAACCCAAACCTAACTCGATATAGATTTTTTAATTGTTTTTGTCATTGTACCATCAGATCTATAAATATAATTTGTGCCTTTTTCCAACTCTTTACTCGCATGCATCACACGAGACTTCGGTGAGTACGATCAGAAGAGGAACTTACACCAGACAGCAATCTTTATCCAGAAAATAAATCTACAAATATAATGAAAACTAAAAAAATCTTATTACATAAGAAATTGAAAAGAAGTTGAAAGATATGTAATATAACCTGAATCATTGACTCGGACGGCAACGAACTTCCACAAGGGCAGCGAACCTTCACAATCAATTGAAAAGAATCCTCTGCTTCCTCCTTCGGCTTCACGCTATTGATATCTGAAATGACCTGTTCCTTTGATGCTGATTCAGTGGCCCCAGGAGCTTGCATTTTTCTGGCAGCCAGACAGAACAATTGTATGAACTTCAAATGAATAGATGATGGGGAAAAAACACTATTATACAAATGTGGAGAGGGCAAAAATTAGGAAGAAATAGGTTGCAAAATTACAATCGAGCATATCTCTATTGAACATAACCTAAGTAATGACAATTCATGTCTTAGAATTTAAAAGGAAAAAAAAAAAAGGGAACATGCTAAAGACTTTTAACATGTCATGAAGGAGATGTGATCTCTCTCTCATTAGCATCTTGTTCTCAAGGATACCTAGAATGGTAAACAACATGGCAGACATATTAAGAGTCAAAAATAATGATGCATGCAAAGAGTTTGCTATTGTAACTGTATTTTTCCATTTTTGATAGGTGTTTTCCAAAATGTCTTTTTCTGTTATTTGAATTGATACCTATTTATCAATTAACAAAATTAAAAAGCGAATATAAAAAAATGGAGAAAGTCTTGAGGATGCTTTATTGTATATATAAAGTTAAAAGATAAGTGATTATAACAAAAGGGCACCTATAAGCGTCATCAATTATTTTTGCGACTCCTTCCTTCCCAATAGAATTTCTTCTTGCCCAACCATGCATCTTGGAATCTGCATAACACGCCCCCAGAAGAAAAAATATGTAATATCTTATATATGGAGGTGGAAAGATCCAAGACTAAGTATTAACAGTGAGAAATAATGGAAACATATCTGTAAAGCTCTATATTCAGCGAAGTAGTCACGCAAATGTATTCACATTATACGCTTGAACAACTATATTATAATATGCAAAGCTCTACAATCCCATTTCTTGCAAAGGGGATCAATTTGATAACACAGTTGTATAAACAACAAAAAAAATAAATGCAAATAATATCCAAATTAAATAATTAGTCATGGAAAAATAGGAGGAAAAAAAAGGTAAATGCACAACACTAGAAGGTTGAATACATGTTCAGGCGGATAATGTGTCATGCTATCTGAAGCATGAACATTGACTCAAAGTTAACTATTTACAAAATATGTGAATATAATTTTGAAGACTTCTTGGTCGTGTTTGGTTAGCTTGTAACAAAATGAGTTCTGACCTAATATAGATGTTTGGTTAACATGTACTAAACTGAGTTCTGAACAAACTTTCTAATTATAATTATTTTCATAAAATCTCATAGCCACGCATAATCTTTGCACAATTATATCCTTTTAAATGCGATAATAATACTCCAAACCAATTTGTAATAGAAAAAGTGTATTTACAAGTTTGCCGCTGCAAAAACTCAAAACTCATTCCTAAAATCTAAAATCGGGGTTAGAGGTGACTCTATGATGAAGGGTATTTTCGCATTCTCATCCTGAGAGAACACATTCTGCATTTGCTAATCAAAAGACCATTTATCTGTGAGAACTCATTCCACCAACTGGAACTCATTCCAAGTCCTGGAATGCATTCCCAAAATGACAGTGAAACGAGGCGGTCATTATTTGAAGAGAGAGAAAGATTAGAATGATGTGAAATTGTCCACTTCTTTTCAGAGATTATTTTACTTTCTCCCAATTTTGGAGATGATTAAACAACTGAATTTTGACTTCTTCGATGTAGAAGTAAAATAAATCTACTCAGAACAACCAAATTTTCAAAGAGCACGTAAATATAATACACAAAAATACATGTATCTACAGTTAAAAATCGTCTGCCTGTCATAAAGATCAAAGAGAAATGTGAAAAGAACCAACCAAAAACCACCCCATGGCATAATTTCCATTAAACCATGCATGGTTTTACATATCAGGATTGTCCAGGATCAAAACCAAATACTACTCAGTCAAGAAGAATCACAGAATTTCAGAAGAAACTGAGCCAGATTCGGTATTCCGGTTTGGTATTCGTCAATACATAGCAATACCAAAATGTATCTGATAATAAATACGAGGAGTCGAGGATAGACCAGTACTATATAATCCAGAGAGGCATTAATATAGGTTTGACAGAATTGTTTCATAACTCTTAACACTTCTTATAGGCCTCAAACTAAGACCAAACCCTCACAGCTTCAGGTTTTTCCCATCTCTCTTAAAACCGCATTACTATCATTTATCACTACTAGACAACACAGAAACTGGACAATATCTTAAATCATAAGATAAACTTAATAAACAAACAAAGAAAGGAAAATGAGTAGAGAGATGAAAAAGAGAAAGGAAAAAAAAAAAGCCAAAGGAAATTGATAAATAGCATAATTAGTAAATTACCATCACAAAAATCACCTTCAAATCAATACAATATAAACAAGACCTAATAGAGCATATTAAATGATTTTATTTAGAGCAGCCAAGACAAAATTAACATTTTTACCCATCCCCAACAGTAACATCTTAATCAGAATATAAACAAAGAACATAATAACATAACAACATTTCCACCATTCACAATGAGATGGATAATAGTTGAGTTGGACCAATTACCTTGTTCATCCGATAGCACTGCTAATATTCTGTCCACAAGGATCTGTACAGTTACAAAAAAATACATCGGATTGATTACAAACATATAAAACATACTTCTGATTCATGGGAAAAAATCTCAAAGACCAAACAATCATGCATTTTGTCAAGGAACACTTGGGCCACGTTTGGCTTTATTTTTTAACCCCCACAACAAATTCCTGTCATCAATTTTCAAAATTGTAGCAGTTAAATGATTTCAGATTTCAAATCAGCTAAGAGCTGGTTTTATTTTTATTTTTATCAATAACGAAAGTTTTATTGCAAGAAAAAAAAGGAGTGTACATCAGAAAAAGAAAAGAAGAAGAAAAGGAGAAAAAGAGAAAAAACAGAAGCAATACCCAAAACAGGGGATGCCCAAAAGACAAAACAAATACAAAAAACCCAAAGAACCACAAACCAAATACAGATCAATCACCACAATACGCCAAGCTCCCAACATCTAATAATATCCGCCCTAGACACATCAGAGAACTCGGGGAGGATAGCAGCCCAAGAAGATGCTAGGCATACAATAGAATCAATAACCACCCCCAAACTTTTACTTTTGTCCTCAAAAATTCTGATATTTCTCTCCCCCCAGATACCCCAAAGCACAGCAAAGAACACAAGCTTGGCCAAAATCTGACCCCGCTTCCCCAAGGAGGGAAACCACCATTGATCAAGCATGTCCCTATCAGAGCATGGACTCACCCAAACCACACCAATCACGCTCAAAAGGTAGCTCCAAATCTGTATGGTCCAAATACAACCCACAAAGAGATGGTCCACGGACTCCCCACACCTCAAACACAAATGGCAAACCTGCGGAGACAAAGCCATGAAAGGCCTCTTCCTCTGAATCATGTCAGCAATGTTGATGCGATAGAGAAATGTTGACCAAGCAAATGCTTTAACTTTGGGAGGGACCCTGGCCCCCCAAAGCAAGGAGGTAGAGAAAGGAGGAGGACACAACAAAGGGGTAGCACACAGTAAAGAACGAAATGACTTAACACTGAAATTACCACGACTCCAAGGTCCAAACCCTATAGTCAGACAGACTCTCATCAATAATTACGTTCTTAAGGAGGTCAAAAAGAGAAGCCAGTTCATCAATATCAGCCAATCTAGGGTCATGAACCAGGGGAAGATTCCAAGAAAGACCCGAGACCGACCAACAGATGACCTCAGATACAACCGATTCTTTGTTCACAGATAAACGGAAAATCCTTGGGAATCTAGAGGCAAGGGACGACTCCCCCCACCAAATATCCAACCAGAATCGAATAGAGGAAC
>JAUPMG010117152.1:0-11855 GCA_031762675.1 Pachysandra terminalis | reverse complement strand
AATTTTCTGAAGTTGGACCTATGGATTGAAGTCAAGTCTCTATTGTCTTCTAATCTAAGTGATTAGCAAGATCATTACAATTATCTGAATTAATTATGCCATCAAGCGTAATTAATTAAATAATCCAAACTAGGGATATTACAATTACTGACAAGGTTAACCTCAGAAACAACTGCAGCAATCACATCTGTTTTAGCAAGGTTAGCTTGTGGTTTGTTATTACAATTGTCTTGCCTTTTCCTATTCCAGCACTCAATAACTACATGTCCTAACTTCCCACAGACAAGGCAAGGTCCCTTTTTACTTCTTCTGAATCTTATCATTCTTCTAAATCCTTGTGTCTTTGGAATACAGTTTCTTACTGAACCGTTTTCCAAACTTTGGCTTATGTGACTTTTTGGAATTTTGGTCTCTACAATATTAATGAGAAATATCTTTCACATCTTTCAAACGATTGGTCTCTTCTATACGAATGTGGACAACAAGATCTTCTAAAGATAGATGTTTCTTCTTATGTTTCAAGGAATTCCTGTAATCTTTCCATGAGGGTGGCAGTTTCTTTATAAGAGTTGTTGCCTGGAAAGTCTCATCAATTATCATACCCTCAGTGTGGATTTCATGAATAAGATTCAAATATTCATGTACCTGATCCATAACAGGTTTTCATCTATCATCTTAAAATCCAAAAATCTCCCGACCACATACTTCTTACTACCAGCATCTTCCATAACATATTTCTTTTTCAGTGCACCCCAAACCTCTCTAGCAGTCTTATAAGTGCAGTAAACATCAAACATAGAATTCGACAAAGTATTCAATATTTATGCCCACAATAGATACGCTCATTCTTATCATATATAGATGCATCAAAAGCATGAGAAGGTTCGAAAGTATCTTCAAAATCCCTATTGGTAAACAGAACATATGCCACATTGATGGTTTCTAAAAGGAACAAATTTTTTTCAGACCACCTATGGTAGTGTTTTACATCAAAGGGTTCAAGTTTGGACATGTCTGGTAAATTACCCATTTGATTGCTTAATCAGTGCAGGAAAATTGATTCTTAAGATTGTTGGAAAAATCCTAGATAATTATGCACTGATTAATTCACATAACTTATAATAAATCGGAAATAGAAACAAACTTATACTCAAGGAATCCTTTATTGATGAATCTTGATAATAGATACACAGCAACAGGTGATTAAATCTGTAAGAGGAGAAGGACAGAAGAAACTTATCTGTTAGTGTTGATCGAGGCGCCAAAGAATCCGCTGTCCTTAAGAATAGATTTCACCCCACTTGGAACTTCCTTAGTGCAGATGGGTACTGGAGATCGATCTCTAGGATACAACAACTTAGACTCAGTATGCGTGCACTCACAGTACTGAAATCTCGAAATTTTCAGAACGCCAAAGAATTCTTAGAGAACAAAGTTCGAAATTAGAACAAGAGAGAAGACATAGAATTATTCGCATTTCTCTTAAAAAGTACTCACGTCTCTTTTTAAAGAGATAATGGCAACGGTCCACTAAGGGACGTGTGCTTTAGTGGGCCTAAAAACTCTCTATTAACCAAGTAATACTACCGTTTAAAAGTGGCTATAATCTTAAAATAAAATGGCTAATATAATTTATTATAATTTATTAAAACAAAAAATGAATGTAGGCAGGGGCAGGTCAACCACATGTCTTATGATACACCACGCCACGCCACGTCTGACCAACCGGATGGACTGGGGGCGCGCGCGTGCGTGAAAGGCAACCTCGGACTACCCCATCAATGTCTCTCCATCACACTCTCCTTTGTTGGGTCTCTAACCCAACTTGATTCAATCCTTATATATATACACAAGGAAGAAGAGATAGAGTTACAATATGGGATTCTCCTTCCTACACACATAAAGCTAAAATGGAGGGAACTTTTAAATTTCATGAAAAGCCAAAAGTCAAAATCTGAAATTTTGAAACCATAAAAGATAAAACATGAATACAACAAAAGACTTGTTAGATAAGACCAAATTTGAAAAGCACATAATATGACCCACAATTTGAGACATATCCAACATCTCACTGATCTGAGTAACTTGTCCAGTTTCTTTTTGTTATCAATGAGCTTTTGAAAATTGCTATCAAGTGAACCATGAGCATGAAAAATCAAATTTCAAAAAAACATTTTTTTAACATCAATTTGCTTAAGGAACACTTTTGAGAAAGGGACAGGCTATATATATATGTGTGTGTGTGTGTGTGATAGAAACAATTAGCTGGCAAATTTCTTTGCAACAAATTTGACAAGATAAATAGTGCAACCAAGGAAATCGGTTCAGCCACCAAAGAATGACATAAATTACTAGCGATGGCTGGGTTTTGTCCTTTAAATAGGCCCACCTTGCCTTCCAGATAAAAAAAAAACTTTTTAGATTAGAACAAACGAAAATGAACTCATAAATTTGAAAATTGATAATTATTACAACAAATGATTTATGTAAGCTTTTCTTTCGATCGATCATCATTAGAAGTATAAAATTCTGAAATATATATATATATATATATATGGTGTTGGATGAAGAAGAAAATGGTTGATGAATCCGGCCAGAGAACACACAACCTTTTAGAGTTGTTAGGATTTAAGGGAAAAACCTTAGAACAATAGGAATAAAAGAGAAAAAAAAATTCAATCAATTTTCATAAAACGTCTAATGATAAAATCTCTATAATCGTGTCCTTATTTATAAGAAGATTCTATCACAAAAGAAAATCCTAAATTGCTAAAAACAACCCTAAAAGAAATAGGTAAGTAAAAGTTACTAAAACGGGTAAAAAGACTTCGGAGGTCGTTAAATGACTTTAATCCATCTCATGCCATGACGTAGTGGTGAGTCTTGTAGCTCTCTTCATTAGCTTTCAGATTAAGAAACTTGCTTTAGTAAGCAAAGAAAATGAAATGGATAAGTTGAACCACAATGAAATGATAAAGTAAGTTCTTGTTATAAAAGGATAATCATATAATGAAAATCAAGTAAAAGAAAAAATAAATATGAAGGTATTTGTTTGAGCAAAAGGCTAGGAAGTTAACAACTTTCTTCGTAAAACAATAGTAATCATATAATGAAAAACAGTAGATTATAAAGAAAGTTCATAATTAACTAGAAGATTAAAATCTAAAGAAAACGCATTTAAAGTCTATTACAATCACTAAAAGAAATCCACTTTTTTTATCATGGTTTTTATCCATGATCATAAGACTTTAATTACAATTTCTGCACGTAGAGAGAACCATGATATTTCAAGATATGATCTTATGCTTAACGACAGATCACAATATCGAAAAACGCGATTAAAAAAATGCACAAAATCTAGATTATAGATGGAAAACAACTTGCGCCTATCTCATAAAAGAATCACCTTTGGTTAAATAACCGTGATTAAAAACAATTTTTATTTAAACTGTAATCTTCACGATCAAATCGCTGCCTTTTAGACAAGTTTCTCCCCCTCCAATTGAGATCGCAAGTATACTTAGGCTTAGTGAGAAATTACATCCAGGATACAATGAAGCCTCTGATCTGATTTGTTGTGATTCTTGAATATGCACTATTCAATCACAAAATGACACATCAACTAATGACGTCAAACACTTGAAAGCCTTATAAATAATTCTCAATTTGATCCTCAATAATATGATGACCAGCCTATTTATAGACTTGCATGTACCTGTTCATCAATCGGCAAAATTTGATCCAACGATCTAGATCTCATCTGAATGGATATATGACCTTTCATCTATCATTGATCAAGTGTGTACACGATCCAACAATCAGGATACGACCATCATCGGTTGCCACCTCTTTCATTGGGTGCATCCATAATCGGATGGTCTTGATCGACTGTGCTAAGGGATGCGTCTGATTTGAAGCATCATGATTGTTGAACATCTCAATCGAACTAAACCACATGTCACCCTCTACCCAATTTATATATTGGTATAACAACGATCGACCCATTCAGATCAACCAATTGGCCCGATTGCATGTTGTGCAAAATACATATGGTGGTGCGCATGCGATGCATTGAATCATTCCTTTAAAGTTGTGTACAACAACCTAAGGAGATTGCCTTATATAAAGCCCTTAACCTTTTAAGACAAACCTTATCATGCAGACCCCGACACTAGTCAATGTCTAGAGCAAAGTTATAATTTTCAGTGTCTGACTGAACCACTCATCTAACTTGTTTGTACCCATTGAAATTAGCTTATAATTCCAAGACTTGAGTCGGGTTCCCACTAAAGGTAGTTTATGTTTATATTGACCCCAATCTCATTCCTTATGATGTCTTATAAGGCAGATCTCTACCAAGGTTCTTTCGTTAAAGGATCTTCTAGGTTTGTATATGACTGTACATAGTAAACCGTAATTACTCCACATTTGAAAACATGTCTCACAAATTGATGTCTAAGACTTATGTGTCTTGACTCCCCATTCTATATCTTATGTGTGAATTTATACAATGTTTCCTGGCTATCATAATGTATCATTACAAATGGAGTTGGTTTTTTCTAAAGTGGTATATCTACCACAAATTTCTAAGTCATTCCGCTTCTTTACACAACTCTGCAAAAGCAACAAATTTTGATATCACTGTTGAATCAGAAATACAAGTCTGCTTCTTGGATTTCCAAGACACGACAGCTCCTCCTAATGTAAATATCCATCCAGTAGTGGACTTTGATTTTGATTTTACATTATTCCAATTAGCATTGCTATATCCTTCTAATATAGTAGGCTATCCAATATAATATAAACCACAATCCATAGTCCCTTTCAAATATTTAAGAATTCTAGAAATTGCTTGCTAATGTTCACTACTTAGTTTACTTGTAATTCTACATAACATACCCACAGCATATGATATGTCGAGTCTTGTGCAATTCATTGCATTCATAAGACGTCAATTATACTAGCAGACTCTAACTAAGCTTTACAGTAGAAGCTGGTTCATAATCAAAATAGCCATATCTCTTAAGGACTATTTTTAATATAATGAGATTGAGATAAAACTAGTCAATTGTCATCTATTAGGATTTTAATTTCTAAGATTACATCATCCTCTCCTAGATCTTTCATATCAAAGCTAGATGAGAGAAATATTTTTGTTTTTTACACTAATTTAAAATTAGTGCCAAAAATAAGCTATCATCCACATACAAGCAAATAATAACATAGACATTATTATCAAATTTACTATATATACATTTATATGCATCATTAAGCTTAAAACCATGGGATAACATTATTTGGTCAATTGTTTTACGCATTGAAGAGGAGCTTGCTTCGGGCCGTAAAGAGATTTAACCAATTTACATACCTTATTTTATTGTCCTGGCAAAACAAACACTTCAGATTGTCCATATAAATTTCCTCCACTAAATCACCATTTAGAAAAGCCTATTTTAAATCCATTTGATGGACAACTAATTGTTGAATTGAGGCAAGAGAAATTAAAACTCTAATAGATAATATTCGTGCAACAGGTGCATAGGTATCAAAGTAATCAATGTATTTTTATTGTTTAAAGCCTTTGTCAACCAACTTAGCCTTAAACTTATTAATTGAACCATCAGCATTAATTTCTGCTTAAATATTCATTTATAACCTATTGGTCTAGCACCTGGGGGTAAATTAGTTAAAATCCAAGTCTGATTGGAGATTATAGAAGACATCTCATCACTAATAGCTTCCTTCCAAAAAGTAGCATCGCAGGAAGTGACAACTTTTAAACAAGAAGACGGTCTTTTATATATAGAGCAAAAGGAGTTTATCCTTGATTTCATGTCTATCTCTTTCAACTAGGTATATAATAAAGTATGATCCATAGGTCTTTTCTATTCTTTGTATCTTACTCCTAGGTTCATAGTCCTTATAAATATTAAGAGCATGGTAGTCACCAACATTTTTCTTATATAGTAAAAAAGCAGTTTGGTTCTCGAAGTTGAATTCATGAGAAATAGACTTACTCTTACTCTCAAAGGATTCTATATCCACTGACTGGATAATATCACACGAGTCAATTTTCAAAAATCTAAAGGTACATCAATAAGTCTTGTTTCCTAACTTAGGTCATTTAGGGTCAATTTTCATACATAAGAAAGACAACCCCACACTTTGAGATGACTTAACTTAGGTTTCCGATTATAAAACATAATTCATAAGGTGTAATATAGGTTCTCTTTAAAGGAATCCTACTCAAGATATAACATGCAATCAAAATAACTTCTCCCCAAAAAGAGAGCAGCATACCAGAACTATTAGTCATTGCATTAACCATCTCAACCAAGGTTCAATTTTTTTGTTCAACGTCTTCATTTTATTACGGTGTATAAGGAGTGGAAGCTTGATGTATAATTCTATGAGTTTCATAAAAATTTCTAAACTCATTTGGGAAATATTCACCACCTTGATCAGATCATAGGATCTTGATTTTATGGTTAGGTTAAGTTTCAGCTTCTACTTTGAAATATTTGAACTTCTCAAAGACTTCATCCTTGCTCTTTAATAAGTAGACATATGTGTATCTAGAATAATCAACTATGAAGGTAAGAAAATGTTTATTTCTTGCATGAGTGATGGTATTCTTAAGATCACATACATTTCTATGAATAAGGCCAAGTATTTTAGAAGTACAGTCAACAGTTTTGAAAGATTTTCTAACAATCTTAGCTTGTACACAAACCAGACATATCAAATTTACGAACAAAAATTAAATCAAGATTATACATGTCCTTTATGGAATTATAATTAACACATCGTAATCTACCATGCAACAAAGAAATATAGCCAATAGTATAAACAAAAGAGAATTTATTCATTAAATTCAATTTGACAATACCATTACAAGAATATTCATGTCCAATGAAAAACCAAATCTTAGATAAGACAAACTTATTCATGCACCAATTTGAAACCCCTTTTATTTAGTAGGTCTTTAGAAACAAGGTTCTTGCTAATGTCAGGTACATGGAGTATATTAACTATTGTGAGAACTTTCCCTAATGTAAGCTTGAGTTCTACAATGCCCTTTCCAATGGTCTTAGTGGGGAGATCATTAACCATTTTGACTTGTCTTCTATCACAAACTTCTTCATACATCTTAAAAAGACTTTGATCCTTGCGTATGGTTGCTCCAATATCAAGCCACCAACCACCTTTAATTCCTATAGAATTAGCTTAAAATACTGTTGCAATGAGTTTTTATTTTCTTATTCTTCAATCATTTTCACTTTATTTTTCATATCCTTCTATCGATAATGACAGTCTCGAGCATACTGAACGGATTTACCACAAAAGTGGCAATTTCATTTCATTTTCATGGGATCTTGTTTCTTAAAATTCTTATCATCCTTAGGTTTGAGTTTGGCATTCTTGGATTTATTGTTCTCAAACAGTTTTTCCTTAGAACGATTCTCATCCATATCATCCATCTTATCGTGATTACAGGAATCTTCTTCAATTCAAAGGTGATGTTGCAGAGATTTCAAGGGATGACTTTTCTCTTCATGCTTAAGACTTTCTTATATCCATTACAAGTAAAGGAAAGTTTAACAATAATTGCTCCTACTTGGAAATCCTCTACTAGCTTTATTCTAGCAGTTTAAAGATCAATAACAATAAGTTGGAGTTCATGCACTTGTGCTAGAACAAACTTATCATTAGTGATCTTAAAATTTATATAATTACCAATAAGAACTTTTTTATTACTAACCTTTTTAATGTGATATTTTTTTTTCAAAGCTATTCACAATTCCTTTGTTGTCCCCTATGAGCAATGTGCACTTTAGACTAGGTTGGAGAGAGCATTCAAAATGTGTTCTCTACATAGAAAATCATCTTCCTTTCTTTTACGTCTCTTTTCTATCACTTTATTTGGATCAAAATTAGATGGTTTTAGGATGTCCTCACGACCATCTCTAATGATGTAAGAGCTTTAGAGTAATGAGGAAGAAGAGCACATTTTCTTGCCATCTTGTAAAATTCTGACCATCAAAGAGATCAAGACGAACTAGGTCTTGATTCATGACTTGAAGTGATTGTATCCAAGGTTCACGATGTCGATGTCGCCTGGTGGCTCTGGGGAAATGTCGGTGAAATGAGGGGAAAAGGGGAAAACCAAGGCAAAATGTGGAGGAAATGTTGGGAAACCATGGGTTTTAGATGGACTTTCTACCCCAAACTTTAAGCATGTCTAATTAAGGCCTAAATGCATCCAAATACGTCAAAAAATACAAAAACAATTGCCTACACATTAATAGTCATTACTTAAGGGGGGGGGGGGGGGTTAACTTGCACGCTGTCGGGTCAGTAAGCTTTAAAAAAGATGATATATGCAATTAAGCCAAACTAAAAGTGACTGTAAGTCAAACTAAAAGATATATAAAATTAGAAATCAAGTGCCACATCCATGAGAGAAAAAGAGAAATCTGGGAGAAATGTGTGGTTTTTTTTTTATGGGTTTCCTCCCCCCCACCCAAAGTTTTAAACAAGCCTTATTAGTGTCTAAATACATCATAATAGTATTAACATACAATATTTATTTAATGTTTTTTAAATTTTTTCAAAATATTTTGAAAACTTTCCCCCATGTCGAGTGACATAGGGGAAAAACAAAATCTAGGGATTTACCCCCAGATTTGGTGTCGTTGAGGGGAAAATGTCAGTGATATTTCACTCCATGTCGCCGACATTGCAAACCATATTGTATCACATAACCCTCCATTTGAGAGAAAGTTTTCTAAAAATTGTTGAAATTTAGAGAAAATCTTCAGTGTGGAGGATTGAAACAATGTAGATCGTTGATTAGTAAACTTCAAGACATGATCAAATCGTTGTTTTTTAGATAACTTTCTCCTTCTCTAATTGAAATTGTGAGTTCAATTGGGGCTAATGAGAAATTTCCTTCAGGATATAATGAATCCTCTGATATAATTTGTTGTAATTCTTGAATGTGCACCACCCGGTCACAACACTTGAAAACACATTTAAAAGCCTTGTATTGAATTCTCAATTCGATACCCGTTGATCTAATGATTTGCATGTACCTATTCATCAACAGGTACAATTTGATCCAACAGTATGGATCTTATCTGAATGGTTGCATGATCTTTCATCTATCATCGATCAAGTGTGTACACGATCCAATGATTAGGATATGACCATGATCTGTTGCCACCTCTTTGATAGAGTGTGCCTATAATCGGATGGTCCTGGTCATCCGTGCTAAGAAATGCATCCAATCATGAAGCATCATGATCGTTGAGCATCTCAATTTGGCTAAACCCTATGTAGCACTCCACCCAATTTATATAATGGTCTAACCAATAATGACCCCGTAACCAATTGCTTCGTTTTTGTCAAGTACGACTAAACGATCTGTAACCCTCCACCAGGGGTTGAACCAGAAATCTTTTCTTAGGGGGAGGGGGGGCGCAAATTAAATTAAAAATAACAAAACAAAATCTAATGTTCTTTACTAATTATTGTTCGATAATTTTGATCTTGAGTTCGATAGAAATTCTTTATATTTTTTTTATTTATATGAAATAAATAGAAAAAATTCATAAACAAATATCAAAATTTCACAATGAAATTTTGATGATTTAAACAAAATAATTTATTTTTAAATTATTATTTTAACAAAATTAATTATTTTAGCAATTTTTAAACTTTGTTTTGTCAAAATTGTCCAAAATCTTTTAGAGCAAAATTTTACGATTTCAATTTTACCTACTTAAATGAAATAAAAAATTTTCAACAAATTCTAAAATTAAAAAAATTAAATTTTTAATTTTATGATTTCGATTTGGCTTAATTTTTTTATTTTTTTTTTATAATTAACGAGATCATGATATAAATGAAAAAAAAAATAGAGTACAAGCAAAGAAAGCACAGGCTACCCGAGATAGATAGCAAGAAGAAAAGAAAAACTAAAAGACAAAAATGATAAGTTAAAAACTATCGCAACATCTCCTAAAAGTATAGTCTAGCTCCCCATTTCCCACCGACCGGAGTACCCGAAAACATCCCATCTCTCTCGATGCCATCCCAGGCTAAAATATTGGCTAGCTCGTTCGCTGTCCTCGGAATATGAGAAAAGGAAATACTCAACCCATTGCATAACGAACAAGCAAAACGAATCAAATGCGCATATCTCCAAGGGCACCTCCTAGAACTCAGCATCCATGAGATCACTGATATGGAATCCCCCTCGACCACTAGAGGTCCAAAGTCGTGGCCCCTCACCTCTTGCAGACCAGAAATGAGAACCTAAAGCTCAGCACACATCGAATCCCCCTCATCGATTAGGCTAGAGAAAGCTCGGATTATGTGCCTAGTGTGGTCACGAAAGAGGCCGCCCACCCCGGAGGCCCAGGATTACCTATAGATGACCCATCAAAATTCAGGTTATGACATCCATCACTAGGGGGATTCCAAACAGCCAGCGTTTGTGCAGTCCAAGGAGAAGACTGACAAACCGTAAACCAATCTCTCGTAATATCCAAAATGGACATCCCTCTGAAATTAGGAAGCACCGCCATCCAAGAGGAGACCAAGAAAATGATAGAATCAATGATGCTCTAAAGGGAATAATACTTGTCCTCAAAGATCCTCCTATTCCTCTCCAACCAAACCAGCCATACAATAGCTAAGAAAAAAACTAAAACAAAACTTTTCCTCTAGGCCTGAGTCTGATGAATCTCCACTGCTCGAAAAGCTCAGTAACACCACATGGCATCACCCACCCATCAATAATCTGGGAAAACAAAGAGAGCCAGATGTGGCGTTCCACGGAACAATGAACAAACAAATGATCCACGGTCTCACTCTCCGACTTGCACATAACATAGATATTAGGGGATAACGCACAAGACTTCCATTCTTTTGGATGACATGACCAATATTGATTTTTTCTAGGAGAGCGGTCCAAGCGAAGGCTTTTATCCTAGGAGGAGCGTGAACCTGCCACACACAACTCACAGAAGAAGGAGCCAAAGGAACATCGGTCTGCGGAAGCGAAAAAAACAAGAACGTGAAAAGAATATGCCATTAGGCTCAAGAGACCAAACAGGGAAATCCAGAGACACAGAATCAATAAAAACAGACTTGAGCTGAACAAACAATCGGCTCAGCTCCCCTATACTCCAGCCCGAACTCAGACCATGATAAGACTTCAAAGACAAGAGAATCTTTATTCCGTATGAGATTGAAAAGACGAGGAAAGCAAGAAGAGAGAGGGAACTCCCTCCCACGACAAGTCTTTCCAGAATTTGATACGTAGACCATTACCCAACCTTTTCCTCAAAAAACATTAGAAAGAGGGGCCAATAAAAACAATAGACTTCCAGGGACTGGCCCGAGGATTAATCATCCACGCGAACTGTCTACTGCCATATTTACTCTGAATCACCTGATACCAAAGCGACATAGTTGCGGTGCTAAACCTCCATAACCACTTGCCAAGTAAAGACGAATTGCGCAGCTGAATGTTCCCAAATTGAGGCTCCCATGAAGTTTTCTTTTGCACACAGTAGCCCACTGTCACGCCCCGAACCTGTAACCCTGATCCCTAGGTGGGATGGCACGAATCACGAAACGCGACCTTCGGGATCCATTTCTGGACCTCGGATTAGCATATCATAACCAAGATAAAAATGAAATAACTAACTTTATTCATTCAACAGAGTGCGGAAGCAAAAACTAAAAACAAATCAACAACTAACTACTTGTAACAACACGAAAAACTGAAATAGAAAATTCTTTTTATATAAGGGTATATTAGTAATTTAATATGATAAGTTATA
>JAUPMG010117131.1:0-11855 GCA_031762675.1 Pachysandra terminalis | reverse complement strand
TCTAAACATTCAAATCTTCTTTTAATGATTTCATTTAAACAAAATATTCTTCTTTTAGAAATATCCATTGAAATTTTTCCAATGTGTTGTAGCAATGGCTACTCTTCAGAAGACAGTATTTTGCTTTTGCTCATTAGGGCGCGATATATCATATAATGATGATGGCATAATTGAGATAAAGGGAGGGCAATTCAGCGGTATTCGGGTTAACGAGACCTCAATATTTGAGGATTTTTTCCAGCCTGTTTGTGATAAAGTTCAAATTGACCCGAGTATAGGAATTTTAAAGTACCTCACTCATTTTGACAAAAGACGACTTGTTAATTTGGATAAGCAATCTGAGTTGCTTGATTTAGTACACATTAGTAACGAGACTACTGATGTGTTCGTCTTCACGAAGGAGGATTGCGATGCGCCCGGTATACTCTCAAATTGGTAATGACACTAATGCATATGTATGTTCATACATATACATATTATATTTAAATGTAATTGATATATCTATAGCAAATTTACTAGTTTTTTTTTTTTTTTTGCTTAGGTGTCTTCACCAAGTCATCCCATCACCCTCTTTATTGTTTGAGCTTAGTATTTCCAATGAAGGATCTTCCAAGTGGTATAATGTTTTTGAGGGAGTTGGGCAAGTGTTTGATAACGTTGACGCCTTTAGAGATGCAGTACATAGGTTCTCTATCGCACGTAGGTTTCAGTACAAACTAATCAAGAATAACCGTCAACGGGTGAAGGTACTTGTGCTGCTCCGGATTGTTCATGGTTGGTTTACGCAAGTGTGGTTGGACAAATTGGAATCTTTCGTGTATACAAGTTTGAGTCCACACACACACACATACTGCAATGATGAGAGCATGTTGAAGCCTCATACATCAAATAGATGGATTAGTAACATGATAGAGGAAAGGGTTCATGAGATCCCAAAGTATCCCGTCAGAGAAATCATGAATGACTTGAAACGTGACCATACTGTAAACATTAGCTATTCACAGGCATAGAGGGGTAAAGAGAAGGCGAGAGGAGTTTTTGATGGGAAGCGCATCAACTCTTATATATTGCTTTCAGATTATTGTAAGGTGTTGGAGGAATTTAACCCTGGATCTGTGGCAGAACTTAGTGTGAAAGGTGATGGGACTTTCGATAAACTATTTATTGCATTCGATGCTTCATTGCAAGGATATCGAAGTTGTAGGCCTATCTTGTTTATTGATGGTGCATTCCTGAAAGGCCATTACCTAGGCACAATTGTTGCTGCAAATGCAATGGTTGCCAATGACGGAATGTTCCTTGTAGCATTTGCTGTTGTCCAGGGAGAAAATTTCAAAGATTGGCACTGGTTTTTATCTCTTCTAAAGAATGTTCTGAATGACGATAGGCAATTGGTAATCATTTCAGATTGAAATCCGTCAATTCTTAGTGCAGTCCCAAGTATTTTTGGTGAGTATGTATATCATGGACATTGCTATCGTCATTTAAAGGAGAATTACATGACATTTTTAAAGAGATTTCATCTGCCCAAGAGTATGAAGGATATCCTAGTGACAAAGTTGAATAAGGTTGTGTATGCAAGACGTAGGGTAGAATATGAAGCAATGATGACTTGGTTGCGCAATAATCATGTTGAGACATATCAATGGGTGATTGAGAATGGTCCCAAGCATTGGGCTAATTCCCTATTTCCTGGAAAGCGATATGATGAGTTATATTCGAACCTAGTTGAGTTATACAATGCATGGATTGATGAAGCTAGAGATCTTCCTCTAATGGGTTTAATTGATAAGATAAGGGTGAAGCTTAATGGCTTACTGTTTGACAGGCACATGGATACAGAAAGATGGCCCAATCTGGTAGGTCTTCGAATCGATGATCGTTTGAAACACAATATTGGTGAGGGCAGCCAATTTGGTATCCAACAGATAAGGCCATATGAATTCGAGGTTATCCAAAGAAGTAAATCCTATGTGTTAATTTAAAGCTAAATGAATGGTACTGCACTTGCTTGGAGTGGTCCATGTCTGGTTTGCCTTGCCCTCCTGCATGTAGGGCCATAGTATTTATAGAGCATCAGGTACATTGTTACACTAATAGTTGTTTCCATAAGGATGCACAACAGAAGATATATTCAGTCCTAATGCATGCGGTTTACACGCATGATTTGGGGGCACGAGATAATGATGATGAGAGCAACGATGATGTTGTCCATAATACCACTCTAGTTCTTCCTCCAAACACACGTCGTCCACTTGGAAGACCGCGTAGAAAAATAATTAAGTCGCAGCATATAGAAAGGAGGCAATTACACTGTGGTCATTGTGGTGAAAGTGGGCATAACCGATCAACTTGCAGAGCAGCAATTTAGCTTCCATTTATCTCATTTTTCTGTTCGTACTATATGTATTGTTTGTTTGACTTTGATATTGTTATTTTTTATCCCGATACTATGTGTACTGCTTATTAGACTTGTTATTGTTATATCTTATCCCGGTTCTATGTGTATTGATTATCTTTTTTAAATTCTTGCAAAAATCATAGTTATGGCATCATCATCTTCTGTTGTTAGTATGGATGAAATGTTTGTTTGTGAGTGTCAACGGGATCGTTGTGTTCGGCTTACTTCGCACAGTAAAGATAACCCAGGTTGAATGTTCTATCAGTGTCTTCATTGGGTATGCACGCTTCAAATGACTTCAATTGCTAATTAGTTATCTTACTACAATTGATTATTTGTCTTGTTGCTTGAAATTTGTAGCGTAATCAGACCAAAGTAAATGATTTAAATGACTGTGGCTTCTTCATGTGAGCTGATGAATTTAAACTAGGCCCATGTAAAGTAGGGCCTTATAAGATTCTAACATCGAGAAAAGAGAAATCATATGGACGTCGATTTTATGCGTGTCCTAATTTAATGGTTAGTGGTTTTACATATTGGAATTTCTTTATCCGTCGAAATTCATTTTGAAATTTCTTTGTTGGTTACCAATCATGGTTGTGGACATTTTGCATGGCTTGACGTCAAGGACTCTTGCGTTGATGCGGCGGCTAATGTGAGGAGCCTTGTTCAGAACGATGCCGTCAAAGCAAATATTATAAAGCGTATGATTGAAACGGAAGTGGAAGCCTCTGAAAGAGTAGCTTCATTTTGGATGAAAGATTTTGGTCGAGTTCCAAAAATTAAGTTTGAAAGATTGATGAAAAATTGTATGTGCAACTTTATATGAACATGTAAATGTTTTGGAAGGTTAATTTGAATAGTTAACAATGTTCTTATTAAAGAGTAGCTTCTTTTGTATGTTTAACTTTATAGAACATTTCATTCAAACAGATTAAGCAAGAATTTGCTATGTACAAACCTCTTAAAACAGGAATTCTTCAGAAATTGATAAAAAAATTGTAATAATGTAATAGGATTTATTCAAAACTTGTTAAAAAAATCACAACTTGTTGTATATTTTAACAAGTTGTTATATTTTTTACCAGATTGTAACAACATGGATGATTCAAATCTTTGTTAGTGCTCTCTCTCTCTCTCTCTCCTCCTACTGTATCTATATATGTGCACACACACACACACACACACACACACACACACACATATATATATATAGTGGATTAAGAAAGTTATATAATTACACTAATAACATCTAAAAACACTTTCTCAGGGATATCAATTTTGAACTAAAACAAGTTCTGATGGTTCTTTAACAAGCTGTAATATGATTGCTTCAGAAATTGTTAACAAACATAACAACTTGTTGTATATTATCATAAGGTGTGGAAAAAAATAACAATTTCTGGACGTTTACAGTAACATGTTATGTTGTTTAACAAGGGTTCATAAATCCTATTTACATTAAGTAAAAATACAAGATATAATCCACTCATTCAACACAAAAAATCCTGTCTAACAAGGGTTCATAAAACATGTTTACATTAAGTACAAACATAAGATATAATCCACTCATTCAACACAAAAAATCCTGTTTAACAAGGGTTCATAAATCCTGTTTACATTAAGTACAAACATAAGATATAATCCACTTATTCAACACAAAAAATCCTGTTTAACAAGTGTTCATAAATCCTGTTTAACATTAAGTACAAACACAAGATATAATCCACTCATTCAACACAAAAAATCATGTTTAACAAGGGTTCATAAATCCTGTTTACATTAAGTTCACATAATTATGATCTATGACTCCAAAACCTGACATCAACCCAAACATCTTTATGAAAAAACAACAACAGCAACAAATGCTTCAAAAGGGAACTATCCCAAAATAGCAGCAAAAACAAATGCTTCAAAAAACCACCACCAGCAGTAAGAGCTCCATAGCAGCAACAATAGGAGGTGTTGTTTCATAAACATACAAGAAGTCTTGAGCTGTACAAAAAGGCAATCACAATACTAAGGAAACCATAATTAAAGGTGAAAATTATTACCCACCATCTCTTTGTCATAATCATCCATCATTTTCAACTTCTTCCAAGGACGACCACCACTACCAAGATGTTTATAGCGATACCCAGGTCGTGGTAATGGCTGTGATGAATAATGGGAGGCCACTGGGGTGATACCTGGATGCTGGACCGGAGAGCACTGTGCCTCCTCAACATGTGAACGTCTTGGTCGTTTAGGTTGTCTCGAAGGAGGAGCAGTACATACCCTCGGATTTTCAGCTAATCAAGCACTCCTACGCACACCAAGTGCATGCTGTCTAGGAGGCACAATGGGTACATCACCCAATTGATCAACATCTACAATATCTGCGTATTTAAGGAGTCCAATAAAGTTAGGAAGGTATAAAAATATGGTCTTTACGTATTAAACTAATTGAAACTGATATATTATATTCAATAACATACCATCACTATGTAATACCTCCATCGTCTGATGGCTAGGAGCATCCACAGCCACGTCTTCACCAGCCACAGCATCCTCAGCCTCATCCTCACCAGTCATAGCCTCGTCCTCACCAACCACAGCCTCCTCAGGCCTATCATCATCTCCAACACCAGCATCTCCATCACCAGCATCGCCATCATCGTCCACAGCCTCCTCAGTCCTATCATCATCTCCATCGCCAGCATCACCATCATCATCCTCGTCATCATCACCTCTATCATCATCATCTCCATCGATATCCTCCTCCTCCTCTGAACCATCACCATCACCATCAAAAAGACATAATAAAAGGTAAAAAAAAATGCAAAGCTATGTGAATGTAAACGTACCTTCATCTCCTCCGACATCTACCATCCTCTCCTCTTCCCTAGTAACGTGGGATTCCGCCTCCATGTGAGAGAAAAAATTGTGTACATGTGCATTTTCTTCCACGGATAAGATATCATGTAGGATGGGTCGGGTAGTGGAAGTAAACTCCTGCATCAGACGCCGCTGATACAAGTAAAAGAAAGGTCGTTAATAGTGATTGATTAATCCTAGTTATAAAAATGATAAGTTAACAATTTCACTCACCAATTGCTCTGCATCATCATCACCATAACCTCTAGGCTTATACTCGTTTGGCTGCCTAAAAGGTATATTTTTGGTCGGTGGATGGATGCGCAAGCGAGTGGCAGAACGATACCACTCCTCGTAAGGGTGGCATGCAACATGGTCTGACTCAGAGAGAAGAGGGCCATCAACCAAAAGAAGCTTCTCCGTAACTGCCCACTATTGCTGGACCTCAATCATGTAGGTCATGGCATAGTCCTCCAATAACCTGGATCGGATTCTCACATCCTCTATACGAGGATTTTGAGGTACGTACTGCACCATACCAAACTGTCTCATCACACGATCCGGCATATGCATCTTCCGGATGTGAAAGAAGAGGAGCCCCACCCTTGCCCTACCCATTAGACCTCCAACAAAACCCTCTACCGGTGGAGTCAAATGAGACTCGTATGGTAGTCACTCCACCTGTTAAATCATACAGAACGAAATGATAATTATTGTGTTTCTAATAGTTTTCAAGATACATCTATACCAAACTAACCAACATAAAATAAAAAATCTTACATCGTCCTCTGAAAGAAGATCAAGCTCCTGCCTGAAGGTCAACAAGCTGTTGTGGACCTCGCTCTGTCAGACCTTTCTCCTCCATCGAGGAGCCCTAGGAAAAGCTACCTCCTCCTCCTCAACTGTCTCAGGTCGAAAGCATGTGAAGCGCTCATAAAATCATGCTACACAAAAATCGAATGCAAAACAATGATTAGAAAATAGCTAAACCTAAGGAAGTGCAATACTTTCAAATGAATGTAAACGTACCGTAAGAAATCCCATGTAACCACCGATATTCTTCTGATTGTTTAGGCAACAACTACGTAACTGCCTGTACAGGTAGGCCAGTCCAGCGGCACCCCAAGCAAACTCCCCACACTCAACTAAGTCCTTTAGTAGGGGAAAGTACCATATTCCCATAAGTCTCTGAGAATATGGTCGAACCAAAAAGGCATAATATGTATGCCCGGGTGTACTGTTGTACCTGTACAACAGTGTGCTTGTCTGGTAAAGCACTAAAGTACTATTGCAACCACCCTATCCGAACATAACAACCATGTAACTGACGCTCCCCTAGTTGAATGCCGAGCAATCTCTCACAGACGTCATCGGCTGGCTCGATCCTACCCACCATCACTCGCAGACCTAAGAGGAAGGCAACATCCTCCAACGTCAACGTCATCTCACCAACTGGCAGGTGGAAAGTGTTTGTCTCTGGCCTCCACCGCTTTATCGCAGTTGTGACCAAGCCACAGTCCACCTGGATGTGGCCAATCTTATGAAAATGGCTAAATCCAGCATTCTTCAACAACTGTATCTGCTGCCGTGTCAGATGTCATTCTCTCAACGATCTTGTGTGATCGTTAGTGTGAATAATATGATGCTCTTAAAAGGTCAATAAGTAAGTAAGTATTAGTAAAGAAATACTAATAACATCATATGTATTAACAAAACCCTGAAACATATTTATGTCTCCCGCCCATATACGCTGAGAAATATGTTTCCTTTGAAGGTGTAACAACGGCCTATCTGAACCGGAGGTAGACGCCATCCTATATAGAGAACAAAATGATAGAATCATAAGAATATTTAGTTCAGAAACAACCAACATTGGTACAGAAAATTAAAACTGGTAAAACAACTAGTCATAAATAATAACGATTTATAGAATCTGAGAACAAAAAAAAAGTACAAGCCGAGTAAATAGCTTCATTGATCGCGTTACTAGCTATAAGACATCACCACCAAGGGCATGAATTGCTCTTTTGTGCGAGCAGGATTTTATCAAACAAGTAAAATGCATTCTATCCAAAGCTACCCGTTTATAACCCCACCCAGTCTTCTACATAACCATTTCTTTGTCTGAATGTGGAAGCTCATTTTTAGAACAAAATTAATCTGGCAGATGATTGTAACTTTCTCGTTCACCAGATATATATATATATATATATATATATATATATATATATATAATCCTAGGTTGAAGGAAAATCTAGGTCTTGTATGTATTTTAGGTTCTAGGTGGCTTACTCTTCCATTCTATCACATTAAAAGTAGACAATGCAAAACTGGTTTCCCTTTGTCAAACTACTTGTAACAATAAAAGCTTTTAATTGATGGAAACTAGGATTGAAGCCTTACACATATATTCACAAGACTTGAGAATAAACTAATTAACAAAAGCAATTCTCAATTCATTCACTGTAACATGAAATCATCATCTCATCCAGAGTTGCCCATCAAATATTAAAATAAATATATATAATAAATCAAAAAGATATCCCATTAAATATTAATATTCAAATACTCAATTAAACGAACCCAATTCAAGGATCATTCCAAAGCAATTCAATTTACTATGACCTTCATTAGTTCTAGAATAAACTAATTTACAAAAGTTTTGAGCGGATTTGAGTCAACATGATATAAGGTGTTAATGCCCATAGCTCAACCCACCTAAATGCAACTAATATTCAAAATATAGTTTTACATATAAACAAACTTTGTTCAAACAATGTGAGGAAGTAGAGTGGATATGAGAAAAACCAACCTAGAAGGAGCATAATGTCTCAGTTCAGGAATCCACTGAAGTGAACGCCATAATAATCGCTGACAATTTAAACACAAATGCTGAAGAAAATGGAATGAGTTCATGACATTAAATAAATCAAACTCAAATGCTTGGCAAGGAAAGAACAAATTCAGCCTTATTTTTATTTATGTTAACCTAAAGGTTCAAGCAGATGGAATCCGACTTGCAGTAATATAAGGTCAACAATCAGTAAACTCTGCCAAGATTATTGTAACCTAAACCATGGGTTCCACAAACAAAAAATAAATAAATAAATAAAACAATGACAATGTCACTCTCTTTCCATTGCAACAACTAACATCAATCGTTAATAAAATTCCTGCTAAACCAAAGCTACGGATTTAGATAAAGGGAAACCAGCTTTAATGTTTAATCACGAAAAAGAAGCTAACCTGTAACTCTAGGGTTAGCTTTCAGATGAAAATGTGCTTGATTGGAATCGCAAAGAGCTTTACCGCGCCGAAGGCGATTGGAATCGACCGTCGATCCTTGCAAGAGAGCAACCGAGATTTGGGAATGGAGAAAAACGAGAGGGTGAGCTTTGCTTCTTTCGTATTATGCGATTTAGGTGCTGCTAAAGAGAGGTGAGCTGCTACCGCCGGATATTCGGAGAGCTGTCGTGCTTTGCCGTGCCAGAAATGGAGAAACAAAGAGGGAGGGAGGAAAGGGTTCTTTCGATGGAGAGATAAAGAGGGAAGAGTTCTTTCGTTTTGGGGAGAGAATGAGAGAGGGAGGGAAGGATTGTTTAGGGTTTGTTTTTTTTTTTTTTAAAAGAGCTGTAAAGGCGATCTGACCGGTCCTCTGTCACATGACAGAGGACTGTATTGTAAATAGTCTAGTATAATTATACTAGACTAGTAAAATCTTTGGGCCAGTGTACTTTTGGGCAATAATTTGCCCAATTTAAAGGATTTTTGTAATTTTCCCTAAAATATCTATCAATGTAACTAATAAAAATGAGTAAATACGTGAAGTATTAACCATCATGAAGAAACTAGTTATGTATAAAGTATCGGAACTTTTAAATTAAGAATACGTAATACTGTGACATTTGTACATGGTTGGTACTACAAAACTGTTTTTATGTACATGTTTGATGAATTCGGTACAGAAAATACTATGGTCTAAGTAACCCACTAATTAAGATGCAAAAGAAAAACCAAGTAAATAATCCATGCCTTCAAATATCCCGTAAATCAGATCTCAAATCCTTGCATCCTTTCAGCAAGTATTGTACATGTTGACGAAAGGAGACAATCAAACTAGCAAGTGTTAAAAGTATAGTGTTCTATTAGTTCCAAACACAACAATGACATTTGCACCTTTTTGAGACTTGAGACTACTATTCTGTCCCAATTTGTTTAGAAAAATAACTTAATTTCTTCTCTCAATTTGGATAAAATCCAAGAGAAATGAGATTTGAAACCTTATTTGGCATGGCGCGCCGTAACAATTATGTTGATGGAGTTTATCCTATGATGAAGCATTCAGAGACTATTAAATTGTGTAATACCATTAATTGTTTTTTGGCAGCACAGAACTGTATCATTATATTTCATCCCGAGTAGGCAATCCTTATATATAATCCATCAATTGTATGCCTATTTTGCATCAAGGATTATTACAACACCAGTAGAGGGAAAGAGATAGAAAGAGAGAAAAAAATGAGTAAGCGAATTTGCTTAACTGCATCCTTTCTCCTAGTAGTTACTATTCTTCTTGTTACTGATTGCCTAGTGATTGATGCCCAGGCTTGCAAGCCGAGTGGACAAATCAGGGGGAGGAAGCCCCCTTCAGGACAATGCAACCAGGAGAACGACTCCGATTGTTGTGTACAGGGAAAGCTCTACGCTACATACAAGTGTTCACCATCGGTGTCCCGCCATACAAAGGCAGTATTGACAATTAACAGCTTTCAGAAGGGAGGAGATGGTGGTGGCCCATCAGAATGTGACAATCAGTACCACTCAGATGACACACCAGTGGTTGCACTCTCGACCGGGTGGTTCAACAACCAGAGCAGGTGCCTCAACAATATCACAATCAGTGCTAATGGACGGAGTGTGGTGGCAATGGTAGTCGATGAGTGCGACTCTACTACGGGGTGTGACATTGACCATGATTATCAGCCTCCATGTCCCAACAACATTGTGGATGCCTCTAAAGCTGTATGGAAAGCCCTGGGTGTGCCTCAAAGTGACTGGGGGGAGTTGGATATTGTCTGGTCTGATGCTTAAATCCTAACGCATATTTGTCTTGACGTTTTGTATTTTGCTTGGCTCTGAGATCCTTTTATTGATATGTAGTACAGATGTCGAGTCTGTCCTGAATGTGGGTGTGTTTTTTCTCATTTTTCTTGCTCTTTTTTAAATCTTTTATTGTTGCTGTTGCTGTGGAAATTCTGGCCATCATACATCTGCCCTGTTGTGAAATACTAGTTAGTATTTTCTGAAATGCAATTAGACTCACTTTGCTTTTACATTTGGGAGATTTCTTTCAAATTAGACTCGGTTTAAGCTTTCTTGATTGACCTTATTACTTGGGTGAGAGGATCTAGCATAACAGAGTCGAACTTGTATTCGTAAATTTTACTTGTTCACAATATAACTCTCATGAGTGATGGGAGTGAACAGATTACATTATGAAGAGTATATTTTTAGCTTAAGACAAAAGATTGAATATCAACAAAATGCCTTATTTCAACTTATTGAGGTGACTAAATGAATCATTTTCTAATCCTAATCTATCGAAAAACAAATCTTGATCAGTCAGGCTATATTTGTTCATATAATTTCTTGTGTGCACCATCAGAAAGTACTGTGACTTATGCACATGATTGATACTACAAGTCTGTCCCTTTATGTCCTCGTCCATTAAGTTGTTGTCATTGTACATGGTTGATGACTTGATCAATACAGAAACTACTATGTCTATATAAGCCACAAACAAGATGATTATAGTGATGTGATCTGATGATAACCAAATGGGGTCATATTATACATAACTCAGGCCTACCAGTTTTCTCATATTGAATCAACCAAGGAAAGAGACATTTGCAAACCTAATGCAAAGTAAGAATTGTTAAGAACCAATGCATTTAGTGCCGCGGAAAATTCCATTGCATATATCAGATGGAAAAATTCTCCCAATATATGAATTTTTCATATTTGAAAAATTGAAACATAAGATACTTAGACTAAGGAAAATGGCTTGTTGATGTACAAGAGCTTCAAGAAGAATAAGGTAGTTCACCTATTGTTGGAATTTGACTTTTAAAATTCAAAAGTTAAAATAAGTTTTAATTCAAAACCATTTTGCTTTTAATTCAAAACCGTTTGTTTGTTTTAAAACAGGTGGTATTAAAGACCAAAACCGTTTTGCTTTTAATGAGGCGTTTTGGACATTAAAAGTCCAATACGCTTAGAGACTTAATTGAGTAGCTGTTTAGGCCATAAAGGCCCAAACGGCTAGTTCGTGGATTTTGGCCTATAAAAGGAGGGGTCCTCCTCCTTGTTTCAACACACAACTCAAACATTTGAGCTCTCTTCTCTCTCTCTGATTTCTGGTATTAGATTTCTGCAATTTCTGCAATTGCAGAATTAAGTTTTAATTTTGAAGTTCTAGTCAAGTGCTACAGTATCTTCTTCGTCCTTAGCCTGGTACGACCGTGTAATCTACCAGAAGGGAAAAACCGTTGAATCCTAGAGGCCAACCGCTAGACCCGATACACTGCGGATACGATCC
>JAUPMG010117119.1:0-25632 GCA_031762675.1 Pachysandra terminalis | reverse complement strand
CTTATAGGAATTCACATGTTTACTTTTGATTTCATCCAAGTAGAAGGCACTCGGATTGGTTATTGTAGCTATGAACCTTAAAGGATTTCAAAACAACCTCCTCTTTATAGGGACGATTGATCATGAAAACGAATTCCCTAATGAGACACTCAGTCTAGATTTCTCTACATGGATAATTTGATAATACATTAATCACCCTATGGGTACATAGTTGTTCTTGATTTCCTTGGAAGGAAGATAGCCACCAAAGGGAGTTCTCCTTCAAAACATACGAATTCAGTAAAGTACCTTACACATTGAATTATCCCATAAAAAGGTTGATTAAGACGGATTCTCAGAATGTAAAGCACATGGTGAAAACCTCACCAAGTTATAAAATATCTGCTTTCTAACTTATCTAAAGGGGCTTTTTTCTTATCTGGTAAGGCGGCAGAAGATTGTGACATTGCTCTTGGGACTCATGTGAAAGTGACACACGTCTCCTGATCTGTGTCGCTCAAGTTCCAAAGCAACCTTTTTCGGAGCAGTTTTTAAGGTTTGAAATGATTTGGTCTCTTTCTCTAGAAGTAACTTAGTTGTGCTGAAGAACACACGTTGTCCAAGACATTATTCAGGACCACCTGTCACTCAGGATTTGCTTAGCACATAAGGGTCCACCTCTAAAAGCTTAGCCGAGTGACACTTGTCCTATTGAGAGTGGGAAACTCTCTAAAAATACCTGAATCCATCCTCCATTGAAGAGGATCTGAAGATTTGAATTCCACACCAGGAAACTGAAAATTTGAAACAATAGTGAGTAAAGGCACTGAAAGAGAAAAAGAGTAGTCTTCATCCTATGAGGTTTTACTGCTCTGTGATTGCATTCTAACTACCCTTCTTAATTATTGCAATATTCCCTTCCTTCTTATCCATTCTCTTTGTCTTCTCCACAAGTCAAAGTTGACAAGGAACGCTCTTGACAGAACGGCTGCGCGACGGTTTAGGCTGTCTTGAGACAGACTTCCCTACCTTTGCTCTGGTAGATTGCTTGTAACCAGTTCTTATGTATTAGTTGTCATTTTCCTCTAATATATTTGGTTTGTTACAAATCCGTCATCACCATTTTTGGTGACTTCACTGGGGAGTCTGTAGTCGTATCCTTTCATCTCCAACTCACTTGTTGTTTTCACCCTATCTTTGCCTCATGGATCCATCCATTTCCATCATCATCCCTTCCATGGAAGATATACCAGAACAGAATCCTCCTTTAGATCCTGATCCTCCTCAAGACCCTGAAGAGATGACTAAATCACTTAAGGCAACCATTGTGGCTCTACAGGCTCAGCTGGATGCTTTGCCCAGCAAACACATTCCCAGCTCCTCAGGAAATCCTCCAATCAATACTTCTCCCATAGCAAATCCTTCTCCACACATTTTTGTACTTCCATTTGTGCCCAAAACAAGTTTTTTCACCATTGTTGATGTTCAAGCTCTCTTACAGAAGTCTCAGTCCAGAGATACGGACTGGATTAGTAGTGACTTTTGTCCTCCATACCCGGAGGCTCTCCTTAGCTTGCCATATACCAAAGACTCTGAAGCTCATGTCTTTCCCCAGTTCTCAGGGAAGAATGGGAACGTCAGGGAACATGTTAGTCGCTTCATTGAAGCATTGGGAGCTTATGCTGGCAACAAGGAACTTTTTCTGAGGGAGTTCTCCAAATCACTCTGTGAGAGCAGCATGCTCTCACCATACCGCATCCATATAAAGAACCACGAAATCAAGATTTTCACCAAGTTGTACGAGTATGCCAAGTGGACGAATACCTTTATTCCTACCCCTGACAAGAGGATAGAGAGGAAGCGCGCCGTGGCTGTTACTACAGAAAAGGAGGAAGAGCCTGTTCCTAAGAGGAAAGGCAGGCCTAGCACCAGCAATAACAATCGGGAGAGACATGCGCCACCTCTAGAAGTAACCTGTTCTCTTGCCTAGTTGGATGCCCTGCTGCAGGAATGGATCAAAGATGATCGCGTCCTGCTGCCACCTATTGAAAGGGAACCTTCAGAAGCTGACCAACGTTCCCCGAAGTATTGCAAGTTCCACCGCCATACCCGTCACTCCACCTTCAACTGTTGGGCTCTGAGGAAGCTCTTCCATGCTAGGCTGGCTGCAGGAGATATTGAACTGCCGGATGCAAAGGTTTATACTGATCCTCTTCCCAACCACAGAGGAAAAGGAAGAGAGGTCGTGCGCATGATGTCCATATTCATAAACTGGCAGAGATCAGACCCCCAATCCAGTACCACAAAGTTCCAAATGTTCTTTAAGGATATGAAGTTCACCTCAGAGATGCAGGCAGAGGCTACTCAGACGCTGCTGGGAATTATGAAGAAGTACCATTTCCAGTGTTTCAACTGCCAGGAAGCTTCCACACACCACTCTCCACGACTCGGCAAGCATGCCACAACCTTCTTGGAGGAAGACATGTTGGCTTCTTCGGAGGACCACAATAAACCCTTGTATGCAAATGCCACCTTACAGGGTGTGGAGGTCCGAAGGGCGCTAGTAGATGGCGGCTCTGCAGTCAACCTTATCTCTTTAAAGATCTTGGAAGTGATTGGTGTTTCCAGCAAATGCACCATCCCTAGCTAGATCCGGATTCTGGGTTTTGACATCCAGTGGCAGCAAAAAATGGGCTACATCTCTCTCAATCTCCGTGTAGGTTCCTTCAGATTCCCTACTACCTTCCATGTCATTGATGACAAAGCAGCGTTTCACACGCTATTGGGCAGACCATGGATACACCGGGCGACGGTGGTCCCTTCCACCTACCATTAGTGTTTGAAGGAGATCTGGAATGGGAAGCTTGTTAGGGTGGTGGCAGAACCCTTCCCCTTTGACAAATCAGAGACCCATTATGCTGAGGCAAACCATTATGATGGTTTTGCTCCTGAAGGGGAATGCCGCATTGCCAAACCACAGGGTAGTCTTCTACACTTATGGGTTACCTTGGAACTGAATACTCGCCCAGCACCTTCTTCAGTTCCATCCTCATCAACACCAACTTCTTCAAGACCAACCTCATCCGCACCAGCTCCTTTGCAAGGCTCTCGACCTTCAAAGGCTCGTTGTATAAGGGTAGACCTCCCAGATGGGAGACACGTCTACTACTTATAGCAATCACAGGGGGCTCTATCCTTCGACGTCTTGCAGTGCGCCCCTGATGAAGAAAGTGTGGAGGCTCCCGAATTCAAAGTTGAACCAACCCTGGAACACTTACAAGGCGATGTTCATGCTGTTTAGGAAGAATTGACCACAGTTGATCTTAGAAAGGATCCAACCATCAACAAACCTATGCAGATCTCTTCCTCCCTCGAGCTAGATCACGAGAAGGCCTTCATAGCACTACTCTCCCAGTACAAGGATGTTTTCGCATGGAGCTATGAAGATATGCTAGGTCTTGATCCTGCACTGGTGACTCACAGGCTTCAAATCTCCTCTGAAATGCACCCTGTGAAGCGAGCCTCAAGGGCTTTCAGGCCGGGCATTGAGCTACAGATCAAGGCTGAAGTCGAGAAGCTTTTGCAAGCAGGTTTCATCAAACCTATTCAACATCCTTCTTGGCTGTCCAATATAGTTCCTATAAGGAAGAAAAATGGGCAGATTAGATGTTGTGTAGACTTCAGAGATCTCAATAAAGTCTTTCCAAAGGACGATTTCCCTTTGCCTAAGATGGATATACTGATTGATGCTGCAGTAGGGAATAAGATGTTTTCCTTCATGGATGGATTCTCAAGGTACAACCAGATCTTAATGGACCTAAGGGACGCTGAAAAGACGACTTTCAGAACACCTTTGGGCAACTTCTACTATACAGTCATGCCTTTTGGTCTTAAAAAAGCTAGAGCAACATACCAAAGGGCCATGACTGCTATATTCCATGACATGATGCATGGGGAAGTTGAGGATTACATGGATGATCTGGTCATCAAGTCAGCCAAGAAGGGAGATCCACTTGCCATTTTGGAGAGAGTATTTCAGAGATGCCGAATGTATAAACTCAAGATGAATCCCGCGAAGTGTGCCTTCGGGTTTTCCTCTGGGAAGTTCCTTGGCTTTATAGTCCACAAGCATGGGATAGACTTAGACCCTACGAAGGCCAGAGTTGTCATTGACTTGGCTCCTCCCAGGACTCAGAAGGAGTTGAAATTATTCCTTGGGCGCGTGTCCTATATCCGGAGGTTCATACCCAGACTTTCCGCCCACTTGGTTCCCCTCATGTCACTCATAAAGAAAAGTGTTTCTTTTGACTGGAAGGAGGAAATACAACAAGCATTCGAGGCTGTCAAACGAGTGCTTGCCCATCCTTATACCATGATGGCTCCAATTTGAGGGAGACCTCTCCGATTGTACATCGCCTTCACCGATCGAGCTATAGGAGGTTTGCTTGCTTAAGAAGACGAGCAAGGCTTTGAAAGACCTGTCTATTACATCAATAGACTTCTGCAGGGGGCTGAAATCAAATACTCCAGGATAGAAAAATCTTGTCTTTCCCTAGTACACATGGTGAACAAGCTCAAGCATTATCTACATGCACATACAATTCATCTTGTGACTAGGAATGACCCTGTTAAGTATCTCCCTCAGTTTATTCTCTATGGAAGACACATCAAACGGCTACTTCAACTAGCCCAATTTAAGATTGTGTGCGAGACACCGAGAGCTATCAAAGGACAAGTCGTTGCTGACCTACTAGCTGCTTTCTCCGCTGATGAAGAAGAAGATGACGTCATGCATGAAGTATTTGCGATTTCTGAAGAGGAATGGCAGATGAAGTTTAATGGGTCATCCAATTCTCAAGGAGGTGGAGCGAGGATTGAACTAATAACCCCCAATGGAGAGAAATTCTCCTTCTCCTTCAAATTGGATTTTCCATGCACCAACAATAGAGCGGAGTACGAAGCTCTGCTAATTGGCTTATCCCTTGCACGCCCGCTAAATGTGCAGAACGTCCAAATCTCAGGAGACTCTTTCTTGGTTGTCTCCCAAGTCATTGAAGAATTTGCAGTCAAAGAACCTGACTTAATTCCTTATAGAACAACCATACAAGCTCTCCTTCGAAAGGTTCACAAGCTATTCCTTGACTCACACAATGAGGAGCAAGAACAAGCATGCTGATGCCTTGGCCAACTTGGGAAGCAGACTCCAATTGGAATTCGATGCAACCACCTTGGAGGTCATTAGAAAGACTACTCCCTCCACCCAACTATTGCAGCAAGACGAAGAATCTATCCTGGAGGGAGATCAGATTGTTTGTGATCTGGAGAACCTTCCTCAGCGAACTTGTACTACTCCTTTAAAGACTTTTGTGAACTTTACCAGGAAGGGTAAGGCTATTTACTTTAGTGGTGCTCTCTTCAGCTGCATTGGGCCGAAGGAAGCCAAAGGAAAGATGCAAACCATGCATGATGAAATCTGTGGGCACCCTGATTCCATTGCCCTATACCGACGACTTCAGAGATTAGGGGTATACTGGCCGTCCATGGCATTTGAAGCTGCCAAGCTACAACTATCCTGAACCAAGTGCCAAAAGCCACCTGATGTTGCTGAAGCTTTACCTGTCTATGAGTTTATAGACTGGAGGGAACCATCTGTCAAATTCCTTCAAGACGGAATCCTTCCTTCAGATAGATTTGAGACTCTTCAGCTCAAACGTAAAATTCCTCGCTTTTACATGGAGCAAGGAGAATTGTTTCGAAGGAGCTTCAATGACACTCCATACGCTCTTTGGGTACTCAAGAGATATTCATTGTCCTTCGAGAGGTCCACGACGGCACATTTGGACCACATCAAGGAAAGAAGAAGTTATACAAGCAGCTCCAGGACATAGCCTACTACTGGCCCACCATGGAAGCAGATGCAACAGATTTTGTAAAGAAGTGTATGAAGTGCCAGATTCAAGATGGCATCCCCCGTAAACCTTCTCAGGAAATGCGGTCAATCATTACTCTGTGGCCATTTCACAATTGGGGCCTAGATTTGCTTAGACCCATTAATCCAAGGAGTCAGCGTGGGCATTCTTGGATCTTGATGGCCATGGAGTGCTTCACAAAATGGGTAGAAGTCATCTCTCTGCGAAGAGCCAATGGAGCTTCAGTAGCTCAGTTCATCAGGGATAACAATGTTCTCCGTTTTCGTCCACCTCAAAGGATCATCACAGACAATGGAACTTTCGTCCGCATTAGGCCAATCAGAGAGACAACTGTGCACTACCGGATCCTACAACAATGCTACTCCTTACTACCCTCAAGGGAATGGTCAAGCTGAAGCCACGAACAAAACCTTGATCAGGATCCTGAGTAAGATGGTGTATGATCAACCTACCAAATGGAATGAATCTCTACCTTAAGCTTTATGGGCTTACAGGATAAGCAAGCATAGGGCTACTAGTGCCACGCCTTTCTCCCTAGTATTTTGAGCAGAAGCTCTCCTTCCGGTTGAGCTTCAAGTTGCCTCAGATCATCGCCCAAGCCTACAACAACTTGGTCAAACCAAGAAGTTTACAAGTTGGTGACTTAGTCCTACGAGCTACATGGTATACACGCAGCAATGCTATTAAGCCTAAGTTCGCTCCTAAGTGGGAAGGCCCATTTGAAGTAATTTCTGCTCAAGCCTCCGGATACTACAAAATCATACATTTAGAGGAAAATGCGAATGAAGAAATTGAAAATGGGAAGTGACTGAAGAAATACTTTTATTGAATATATGAAGTGTACGTTTACAAAGAATTCTGTTACAAAGGAATACTGTACAAACAAAGTACATTACAGAAAGAATAAAAGAATCTCTTCATTATTTTAAAGGATTACAAGATGGGAAAGAATGAAATCAAGGTGCTCCAGTCAGTTGAGATTCTGTAACATCTTCAAAAGCGCCTTCAAGAAGCCAAAGTCTAGAGGCTCCAAGAATAGGAAGAGTGACCTTCATCAACTTCATTTGTGCTTCCATGAGCTTGGATTGCTCTTGGACCACCGCACGAGCAACATCTTCAATATCTTTGAGAGTTTGAGCATGCTATTCAATAGCCCTGTCTACCAAGGATTCCAACTCAACAATGCTCTCTTCATATCCCTTCAAATCCTACTTACACCTCTTAAAAGTGCCTTGACATTTCTCCACTTCAACTGATTGGGCTGCAACCAAGGTCTCCAACTCCTTCACTTTTTTGCACTTCTGGACTTTGGTCTTTAGCTGCTCCAACCAATTTGCTAGCCACTCTAGTTTAAAATTCATATCTTTTAGACTATCCAAAGTCTTTTCCTAGACTGCCAGATCCTCCATAGTGATGTTGAGAAGGGTCCTCAGACTCATAATCTCCAGCAGCCTAGACAGTTCTTTGTATCCAAACATCTTGAACTTAGGATTTGGCTAGGCTGTCTCAGAAAGGATTTCCCCGTATGTCGCCTTGATCAGACACATCCAGTATTTTCGCTCGCTATCTTTAGGATCTTCCACTGGATCAGGGGACAACTCCCTCCTCTTTTTAATAGCTGGGACAACAAACCTCCCTCTCTTTCACTTCAGTCCCACTATAGGAGTTAAAGTCCGGGGTTCTCCTTCTGAAATCCCCACAAGTGCTTGGGAAAGCACTGTGGGGAGGGAAGACTCTACTACTGCCTCCTCCGGTTCCTTTGAAGGAACGACTTCAGATACTTCCTCAATACTTGTCCTTGCAAGGTCAGCAGATGGCATGACTAATTCTGAAGCTGGAACAACTGGTGGTGCGGGAGTCTCAGTAGGAGCTTCAGCGGGAGGCACAATGTCATTATGTACAATTGTCATCGCTTCTGCAACGGATAGAGGTGCTAATGGGACCTCATCCTCTTTATTTGGGGAAGCGACCTCGGCCTCAACTTGTACCGGAGAATCCGTGCCCACGGCACTCCATATTCCTTCTATAATATTCGAAAGAATAGGAGAAGTTATTTCATCCTCATCCTGCAGAAGAGATGAAAAAATTCCGCTTAGATGACAATCACAGGGAAATTTTTTAAAGAAATGAAAGTATGGAATACTTACATTAGAAACAGGGAAGACAATGATCACAGGGATAGCCTCAAAGACCTCTGCAGCTTCCCTTTGGGCTTCTTGCCCATCTTCTCTCCTGGCGGTGGCATTGCCAGAAGTAATGACAGTTGCAGCCAAAACCCCTTCCACAATGGGGATTGTAGTAGGAGAGTCCTTTGCAACACTCAAAGTCTCTCCTTGTTGCTGTCCCATGGGAGCCTCACCATGATCCTTTGATGGTGAGACAGGAGGAACAACTCCAGACTCTTGTGTCTTTCCCTTTGTTACCAGAGTAACTACAGGAGAACCAAACAGAACAATTAGTTTGAAACACTACAGTAAGATATTACTCTATACAGAAGGAAGCTTAGCTTACCAACGGAAGAACCCTCAACGAAAGGAGGAGGCATTTTACTGGTATATCCAGTCAGGACACCTTCTCGAGGGAGAGGAGGAGGCATCCTACCGGTACGCGCCTCCTGGAGTGCTCCCCACGGAGGTTGCTCATCTGATGGCTCCATTGAAGTATCACTTCAATGCCTTTGAGATTTCTACCAGCTCTCGCCTGTTGAAAACACAGAGAAATACCAGCACGGGCCAGTATCAGAAGTATAAATGGAAGAAAGAAAGACAGAAATTACAACATTTATATTACCTTCAAAGTGCGACCAGCTGTAGTTTTCACCCTTGTAGGGTGAACCTCCTTCGAAGGAAGCGCTTCCTTTGAAATGACAGGTTCCTCCGGAATGCTTGCCTCCTTTGGAGGCATGGAAGTCACGGAAACCCTTAAGGGACAGGGAGCTCTAGCACTCCTCCTCCTCCCTTGAATGAGGAGTTCCCCTAAGGTAACTTCATCTTCATTTCTTCCCTCCTTTTGCCTCTCAGACAAGGTCACTGGGACTTCTGCTTTTTCCATCTGCTTCCAAGGCAGATGAGCAAGAACTTCTTCCTCAGGCAATTGTGGGGCAATGTCACGCCCCAGATCTGGGCACGACTCCCCATGTGCAATGGGCACGAATCTCAAGACGCAACCTTCGGGATCCATGACTGGACTGCTGATTTCGCATCACACAAGGCATGAGATAACTCAATTTAATTCATAACAATCAAAGTATAAGTAGCAGAAGTAAAATCTATATTATTACACCAGATTTCAATAGAATATAAAGTCAATTGCCTTCAGATGAGCCTTACAACCAAATCAAATTTATAAAGATTCAATAGATTAAGTCTTAACAATAAAATCAATTAAAATAAAATAAATCAATGGTCTTCCTCTATAATCTTCCATCTTAACCTGCAGTGATTAACAAACTACATGAGTATTGAATACTCAGTAAGCATGATCCAGATAATTTGAGACAATAAACATAATATTATGTACGCATCAATAAACCAGTCATAACACAAGACACAATTATATGATATAAGGTTACGAATGAATAGAATTCAAATGTTCTAACACGCTCAATCAAGGAATGCAAGATGATGTGCAATAAATGCCTTTGTTTTGATGTCATGCCAAGTGTCCTCGGTAATCAATCCACAACTTTGGAAACTGTGTTCCAGGGACATCCGGCAGCCCCACTTACCGATCCGGGCGCTAACCCATGGTTCGGTAGCAACCATCTCATCACTCTATCAACTACATATCAAGTTCCCTTTTTGTAGGGCTTTCAACCCACGGGGAATAGGCAACCCCCAAATATTTCGATCAAGACACACTTCCACTTCACCTAACCATAGTATGAATGCCTACCCTAGGAAACACAAATGATAGATTCCCGTGAAAGCTACTCACGCGCCCATACACGTAAACAATCATTGGAACACATCATAAGCATTTCAATGATGCAACATTAACAATATTAGGACCTTAGTGATAATGTCCAAAGGCTACGTATCCACGCGCCCATACACGTCGATAAACCCTTAGAAACCATCACAGACATCCTATAGTTGATTAAACCAACTTACCCTTCTAACCACCTAATGTCAGTCCAAAGTGTTATGGTCTCAACTCTAATTCAGTGGTCCTGTTCATAGATTGATTTGGGAAGATCAGAACCAAATCCCCAGATAGCTAGTCATAAAGATTTTTCTAACCTCCCAAGTCAGCCTACAACATAGTCAAGTCTCTAGTACTTTAATCTAACTTAGGATGTGAATTTCCTAATCATTGGACAGGATGGGAGCATTCAGTCTCATAATCTTACAGCCAACATATCAGAATCATTCCAGGCACACAGCCACACAATCAGGCTCACAGCCCCAACACAAAACCTTAACCTTCACATTAGGCACATTGCCCCATACACTAGGCTTATAGCCTAACATCTAATGTAAAGGATCTCTAAGGAACTCTACTTTGCTACCCCAAACCTTCCAATACTCATAAACATATCATATAATGCTGAACAAATAAAAAACACAGCACTAACAGTACACATAGGCAGTGTGCGCTCGATCACCTGTCGGGTTATGTTTGATCGATCGCATTGACAGACACCACATATTCTTTTCAGGTTATCTCTCAGCTCCAAGATTGAATTTATGTGATCTAGGATGCGTTGGAAAGAGGACACAAAAACCTACAATGTTATCTCTAATAGCTTCATCCAAATTCTAAAGGTTTAGGGGTCAACATCAAGTTGCAAGAGACTGTTTCTGGAACTGACCGAACCAAGAAAACTAAAATTTCTTTCATCGTTCATGAGTTATTCTTTCATCAAATCAGTACGAAACTCAATCCAAGGCATTCCAAACATTCAATCCATCATCCAAGAAACCATAACATGCATCCTTAAATCAAACATAGATCAAAACAATATACTTTCATGAACATTAACGATCACACACACACACACACACACACACACACACACACACACACACATATATAGATATATATTGTTAACACATGCATTCATCAAATCTGGGTTTATAGATCATACAAGCATCAGGAAAATCATCTAAATAACTCTAGATAATCTACTTACCTGATGTATAATCAACTTGTAGGTTCTGATCACTCAAACTAATGCTCTGAAATCTTTCTAGTATCTGGTTTTTCTACAAAAATACCACCAAAATGCTTCAACCGGTTTTTCAATTCTCACCAAAACCCACGAACAACAGCTCCTCCCCTCTCTTTTCAAATTTCGTTAAAAGCATACGATGGTGATTAGGGTTAGCAACCCTAATCTCACTGAACCCCTTTCTTAACAACTATTCTTTCTTTAATGCCATTATTATAATTAATTACCTTATATCCTCTTTATTTCCATCCTAGCTCTAATAAGCATACCATCTTGTTATTAATTAAATTAATTAAATGCTTAGACAAAATTAAATACTTAAAATTATCCGGGAAAATTCTATTAAGGATTAGGGTCATTACAGTCTACCCTCCTTAAAAGAATTTCGTCCCCAAAATTACGCACCTTAGTTTGAGAAAAAATGAGGATACCACTCTCAAATCTCCGACTCTAATTCCCAAGAAGGTTCGGTTTCGTCGTGATGACTCCACTAAAATTTCACCAAGGAAATTGTCTTAGACCGCAATACCTGCTCCTTCCGATCCAGAATCACATTAGGCTGCTCCACATACGAGACATCCTCCTTCAGTTGCAACTCGCTCCAATCTACGACATGCGACGGGTCGGGCTCGTACTTCCGAAGCAAAGATACATGAAATACATTATGTACAAATGACAACTGCATAGGTAGAGCTACCCGATACACCACCTTCCCAATCTTCTCTAGTATTTGGAATGGTCCAACATACCATGGGGCAAGCTTTCCTTTTCGACCAAATCTGATCACACCCTTCATCAGCGATACCTTAAGAAACACGTGGTCACCCACATCAAACTCCAGATCTCTCCTCCACTTATCAGCATAACTCTTTTGCCTTCTTTGAGCTGTCCTCAGTCTTTCTCTGATTTGTTTCACTTTAGATGTAGTCTCTCGAACTAGATTAGGCCCAAGTATACTGCTCTCATCAACCTCTACCCAACACTCTGGCGATCGACAAGGTCTCCCGTACAACGCCTCAAAAGGAGCCATACCGATACTGGAATGGTAACTGTTGTTGTAAGAGAATTCTACCGAAGGCAGATGTTCTCCCCAACTACCACCGAAATCCATAGCACAAGCTCTCAACATATTTTCCAAGACCTGATTCACTCTCTCCGTCTGTCCATCAGTCTGTGGATGGCATGCAGTACTGAAGTCCAATTGAGTTCCCATTGCCTTCTGCAAACTCTCCCAGAACTTAGAGGTAAACAACGAACCACGATCAGAAACTATGCTCATCGGCACACCGTGAAGTCACACTATCTCACGCACATACAACTTAGACATCTCCTCGGCTGTAACCGAAGTCCAAACAGGTAGAAAATGAGATGATTTGGTGAGTCTATCCACTACCACCCAAATCGAGTCCAAATTTCCACCAGTCTTAGGCAACCCGAAATGAAATCCATCGTTACATATTCCCACTTCCATTCAGCCACAGCTAGTGGTTGTAGTAGTCCCGCTGACCTCTGATGTTCAGCCTTCACTTGCTGACATGTGAGACACTTTGCCACAATCTGCGCTATCTCCCTTTTCATTCCTGGCCACCAATAGTTCCTCCTCAAATCACGATACATCTTAGTGCTTCTTGGATGAACGGAATACCAAGAATTATGAGACTCTTCTAAGATCTCCCTCTTAATCTTCTGATCATCTGGCACACACAGTCTACCCCGATATCTAATCAGCCCATCTGTTTACACTGCCCAATATGGTTTCTTCTCATCTACTGTTAACAATAGTGATTCCTGATCCGCCTTCTAGCCAACTGCAATACGATTCTCCAAGGATGGCTTCACAACTAAACTAAAAACCAAACTTCCTCCTTCTCCTTCCCTGGCTCAATCCTCAAATCTGAAAAGGCTTTTAGCAAGGATCACTCCTGCTGCATCAACTGAGCTAACACACCACACAGCCTCCTATTCAAAGCATCTGCCAAAACATTTGCCTTCCCTGGATGGTAGTTAAGCGTAGTGATATAGTCGTTGAGCAACTCAACCCACCTCCTCTAGCACATGTTAAGGCCTTTCTGAGTGAAGATGTACTGCAGAATCTTGTGGTCTGAATACAACTCGAACTCCTCTCTGTACAGGTAGTGCCTCCACAACTTCAAGGCAAAAACAACCGCGGCCAGCTCAAGATCATGAGTAGGATAGTTGTGCTCACGAGTCTTAAGCTGTCTAGAACCGTATGCCACCACTCTCTTGTCCTGCATCAATGCTGCTCCTAGTCCTTGTAAGGACGCATCGGTGTACACCTCCATCTTCTGACCACTCACAGGAATCACTAACACAGGTGCTGAAGTCAACCTCCTCTTCAATTCTTCGAAAGTTGTTTCACACTTATTATCCCACTCAAACTTCACATCTTTCCTGGTCAACTGTATTAAAGGTGCAGACAAAGTAGAAAAATTCTCAATGAACTTCCTGTAGTAACCCGCTAGACCATGGAAACTTCGAATGTCGGATGCGTTCTTCGGCCTTGCCCATCCTAACACAGCTTATATCTTAGAGGAATCTACAGAAATACCCTCCCTTGACACGACGTGCCCAAGGAATATCACTTCCTCCTTCCAGAACTCATACCACAAACTTGGTAAACAACTGATGTTCCCGAAGTGTCTGCAACATAGCTCGTAGGTGTTCATCATGTTGTTCCCGAGTCCGAGAGTATATCAGAATATCATCCACAAACACTATCACGAACCGATCCATTTAGGGTCGAAACACTCTATGCATCAGATCCATAAAATCGGCTAGAGCGTTCGTCAACTCGAAAGGGATCACCACAACTCATAATGTCCGTATCGGGTAGGAAAGGCCGTCTTATGAATATCCTCCTCCTTGATCCTCAGTTGATGGTAACCCGATCTCAGATCTATCTTTGAGAAACACTGAGCTGCCGTCAACTGATCGAACAAATCATCTATTCTTGGCAGTGGGTACTTGTTCTTAATAGTGACACGGTTCAACTGCCGGTAATCCACACATAATCTGAGTGACCCATCCTTCTTCTTAAAAAATAGGACTGGTACACCCCACGGTGAAGTACTCGGTCTGATAAACCCAAGCCTGCACAAACCATCTAACTCCTCCTTCAGCTCACGCAACTCAGTCGGAGCCATCCAGTAAGTTGCAAGCGATATGGGAGAAGTAACCGACACCAAGTCAATGTAGAAGTCTATCTCTCCCCTGGGAGGCAAACCAGGAATATCAAGGAAGACAGACTCAAACTCACACACAGTCTGAATGTCTCCTAAATGACTCACTCCATTTGCTATACCCAGAAACACCAACTGGTAACCATCCTTCTCAGTTCCGAGAAAGGTAAGCCGCTTCCCATTAGAAAGATCAAACACGACTGTCTTCTCGAAACAATTCACTTTGGCATGATAGGCTGCAAGCCAGTCCATGCCAAGGATCACATCAAATTTTGTCATGTCTAGTACAATCAAATCCGCCTCCAAATTCAGATCTCCAACTCTCACCACACAAACGCGACACACCCGGTGTAGAGTACCAACACTACCTACTGGACTGACTATACTAACAGGCACCTCAAGCACACTAGGTTCCAAACCAATGAATAACATGAAACTAACAACAATGAAAGAATGGGATGCACCCAAATCAAACAACACATGCGCAGGTGTATGAAATAAATGCAAAATACCTTCTACAACCGCAGTAGTGGCACGGTCATCACGGTATGCAGCCTGAGGTTCTGCCATAACATTGACCCTTCCATCCTGAGCCTGACGCAGTGGAAGCCTACAATTCTTCTAAATATGACCAGATTTCCCACAGTTGTAACACTCCCGAGAATCCCTCTTCCCCTGAGTCTGACGTGGTGCTAACCTGCAATTCTTCTGGAGGTGACCCGGGTTGCCACAATTATAACACACCCGCGAGTCTCGCTGTCCGAACTGCTGATGCTGTTGATGTTGCTGTGGTGGTGGACGTAGTTGGGTGCCAACTGCTACCGGTACAACTGCAGTAGTGCTAGACTGTGGAGCATTTTCGCGGCGCTTCTCATATCCTTGCTTCTGGTGGTAGGGATGGAAACGTCCTCCCTTGTCCTGCTTCGGCTGCTGGTCCCTCTGAATAGATACTCTATCCAAGTCACGTTCTATGTGCCTGGCACACTCCAATACCTCGCATAAGTCTTGAGCCGCTGCGGAATCACCCTGGACCTGATCGCTGGTCGAAGACCCTCCTCAAACTTGGCCGCTCTGTCAGCCTCTTCTGCCACAATATGAGGTGCATGCCTGGACATCCTGGTAAAACTAGCCTCGTACTGATTCACAGTCTGACTCCCTTGCTCCAGCCACAAGAAGTCTAGAGCCATCTGTCTGCAGTAGCTGCTAGGAAGGAAGGTATCCAAGAATCTACCCTTGAAGGTAGTCCAAGACATTGTCCCATCGTGGTTCCTATCCTCCATAGTCCACCAGTGGAACGCCTCACCCTTCAGCATGAAGGTGGCTAGCTTCACATACTCAACTTCAGGGTAGTCCATCGTCCTGACTTTTCCTCTCCGTGTCAAGCCCATGTTTACACGTGGCAGTAACTTGGAAAGAGTGTACGGGACTTTAAGTATTTCCACATACACTGAATTATCGCCAAAGCAATTACCGCCACCTTTTTGCTTTATGCATGCCAGCTGTCATAACGGTTGTACGCTGATTTGATTTTGAAGGAGACTTTTCGAACGTGTCAGAGATATCTGACCGCCCTTATCACCTGAAAAAGATAAAGCTTCTTGCAGAAGCTACCCTTAAGAGTGGTTCATTACACTGAATTGCTCCTCGTGTCCAAAAGCTGAAGGTGTTGGTTAACTTCTAAGTTAACTGCATTCGAGACGAACAAAGTACCAATGATTTGAACTTTGAAACAAAACAAATCATAACTCCTTTAGAAGGACTAGAACTATCATTCCTCCGGCGCGCAGCCTTTTCTAGCACTCGAAGGAAAGAAGGGTCCTTCAAAGGACTTTATTTTATTCGAAGGACATATTTAGAGGCATGCTACCCCTAATATACTTTTCATGTAGCTGAGATTTCAATGAAGTCTCGAATTCATATCTGTTTATCCTTTAGAACAGACTTCAAGTGAATTTCATTACATACCCTTACATTTTAGAGGTGTTCCACTTAAATAGATCCTCAAGGGAAAGCACCCGAGGGAACTGTCTGAACCTTCTCACTCAGAAGTCATTTTTGGATCCTATCCATAGAATTTGAAAGACCATTTATTATGTTTTGTCTTAAAGAGATAACGAAGCAGGTACATTTTCCCTTGCTGAGGTGGATTCAAAGGCAAACACACAGGCTAACCACCCTGAGATGATCAATTCGTCAAAGGGCTTGTCACCCCCAAAAGACTAAGGATTTTGTCCTCCTCGATGGACACAGACTTGGGCTTACCCCCTCGAATGCAGTCTTTTATGCATCTGAATTACAAACTTGGGACTCGAAGTCACTGTTATTCATTCTTATGAATTGACTTCGAGTCATATCTTGGGACTTTCGCTTCTAAAAAGCAAATCTCCAGTGGAAAGGGCTTTAGAAGTTGAAAGCACGCCACTTTCAGACGTATTTCCAGAAGATTGGTTTCCCACAGATTTTGAGAATGTCCTCTCACTTCACCTTATAGGAATTCACATGTTTACTTCTGATTTCATTCAAGTAGAAGGCACTCAAATTGGTTACTGTAGCTATGAACCTTAAGGAATTTCAAAACAGCCTCCTCTTTATAGGGACGAGTGGTCATGAAATCGAATTCCCTGATGAGACACTCAGTCTTGAGATCTCTACATGCGTAATTTGAGAATACATTGATCACCCTATTGGTACATAGTTGTTCTTGATTTCCTTGGAAGGAAGATAGCCGCCAAAGGGAGTTCTCCTATAAAACATACGAATTCAGTAAAGTACCTTGTACATTGAATTGTCCCTTAAAAAGGTTGATTGAGATGGATTCTCAGAATGTAAAGCACATGGTGAAAACCACACCGACTTATAAAATATCAGCTTTCTAACTTATGTAAAGGGGTTTTGTCTTATCTGGTAAGGCGGCAGAAGATGGTGACGTTGCTCTTGGGACTCATGTGAAAGTGACACACGTCTCCTGATCTGTGTCGCTCAAGTTCCAAAGCAACCTTTTTCGGAGCAGTTTTTAAGGTTTGAAATGATTTGGTCTCTTTCTCTAGAAGTAACTTAGTTGTGCTGAAGAACACACGTTGTCCAAGACATTATTCAGGACCACCTGTCACTCAGGATTTGCTTAGCACATAAGGGTCCACCTCTAAAAGCTTAGCCGAGTGACACTTGTCCTATTGAGAGTGGGAAACTCTCTAAAAATACCTGAATCCATCCTCCATTGAAGAGGATCTGAAGATTTGAATTCAACACCAAAAACTGAAAATCTGAAACAACAGTGAGTAAAGACACTGAAAGAGAAAAAGAGTAGTCTTCAACCTATGAGGTTTTATTGCTCTGTGATTGCATTCTAACTACCCATCTCAATTATTGCAATATTCCCTTCCTTCTTGTCCATTCTCTTTGCCTTCTCCACAGGTCAAAGTTGACATGGAACGCTCTTGATAGAACGGCTGCGCGACGGTTTAGGCTTTCTTGAGACAGACTTCCCTACCTTTTCTCTGGTAGACTGATTGTAACCGGTTCTTATGTATTAGTGTCATTGTCCTCTAATATATTTGGTTTGTTACAAATCTATCATCACCAATATGAAGTTAATGCATGATGATTGATTGTAATGCCCCGGAAAATTTCGTTTTCTTCTTTGGGCGTTTCGGTAATTTTCTTTGCTTTTGGTGGTTGTTGGTCAATTCTTGTGACCAATTCTTCTTTTGGGTGCACCCTTGTTGGGTGCTCTGACCCACACCATAACCTTGCTCCTTTAATGAGTTTGTATGGTTGATATTTATTCTCTCATCCAAAGGCTAATGGAGGTTGAGATTCACTAGGGTTTGGGGATAGGGTTTAAAGACAAAATCTTCAAAACCCTGGCCTCATTGTTTCTTGAGATTTTTTGCTGAGAAGAGAAGGAGAGAGGAGGAAGAAGCTTCCAGGAGAAGAAGACCAAGGCTGGGAGGTCCTCAAGCTCGAGCTCAACCGATTTTCATCCAAGAAGAAAGGAGGTTGCTGGTCAGGTAAGTGTATTGTGTACAATTGTGATGTGTTCTTGGGATTTCCAATGATTCTTTACACTTGAATGAATTCATGTATGTTGGATAATGTTTGTGTGTTCATGAGTATCATTCTCCATTGTTGTTATCATGTTGAGATGTTAAATGTGGAGATTATATGTTTTAGGTTAAAATATTTGTCTCAGATTTGTGTACTTGATGACTTTCATAAAATTATTGTGCAATTATTAAATGATTGTGTGATTATTAGTGTTGTAGAGTTTCCCTTGTAATTAACCCCTTTTTAGACATAAATTAACCCAAAAATGTTGACCTAGGTGGAGAGAATTTGAATACTTAAGTGATGGGGAGATCTGGGGCAAAAACCCAAAAATCGTGCCCTTCGGTGGGTGCGTCGATCCGCCGACGACACCTGCTGACCAAACCATATACAGTGTGACCCTGTCAGTGGGTAGCCTTGGTGTGTTGGTCGGTGGGTGGTCGGTCTACTGACGGCACCTACCGACGGCGTTAGTGGATTCGTCGGTGGTATTGACGGACCCGCCGACGGTAGTGGACGCGGACTTAGACTTTGGTCGGTGTGTGGTCGGTGGGACCGATGGCACCCACCAAGTAGAGCCCATTAGACCCTGTCGGTGAGTATGTCGGTCCACCGACAGAAGCCGCTGATAGTGAATATTTGAATAGTACTCATGGGAGTTTTTGGAAGGGGTTGATACCCGGACTGGCCATTGTTGTGCCGTATTAATGAGTGTTTATTTCTCACTATTACTCGTATGAGGAATGAATTGTTACTGTTAACATAATCATGCTTGATGCTATTTGGACTTGATGACATGTATGGACAAGTGTAATGATACTAGAACCTATACGTCTATGCATGACCCATAGCATATCATGTATGGATAGTTAATGATTGACTGCGTGTGAAAATGATGTGATCATATAGAATGTCATTCCTGTTATTCTATCATCAGTTCTTGAATACGTAAATGTTATGAGTCGATATGTCTAGATTGAGTGATGTTCTCATCTTGATACATATGTTGCATATCATGTAGTTGATTGTTAATGTCATTCATATAATGGACATGCATGCCAGACTACCTTGGATCCTTTATGAAGGACCTTAGGTTAATGTGAGGGCACTTGGACTTCTTGGTGAAATGCCAACAGAGAGACATAGATCTCTGGTGTCCCAAGGAGGGACTAAATATAGACCAAATTAGCTATGATTTGAGTGTGGGGGATTTGCAACCCCAAGAACCCTTGGATACCTGTATATATATATTTTATACACAAATAGATATGGAAACAACTGGTTGGTTGTGTGTGTGTGTACGATGTACACGGTGGATATCTTGGTGAGCCCCGGAATTCGCTCCCACGATCAAAAATAGAGGTGGGGCATGACTCCCCTTGGGTTGTGACTCCCTAAAACTGTATTGTACGCACAGAATCGGCGAGGCAACTTTAGCTCGAAAGGGGTCATTTATCCATGATTGTGATACACGGTGTTGTAGTCCGGATCAACCGTGAGACATCAAACAACACAAGGTTAATAACATTCATGTGCATTTCACGTGTTTGATGAGGCCATCGTGTTTGGTCTATATATATATATATATTGTTCATGTCATTGCATGAAATGAATGAACCCCGCATTGATCATGGCATCCCATGCATACCCATGGTCATCCTAATTACTACATTTCATTTGTACATTACACTTGCTGAGCTCGTAGCTCGAGCCTTTTTGGCCCATAACATTTCAGGTTAGCAGCAAAGGTACGACCAGGACTTCGGCCCAGATTACTGAGGTGGACTCCTGAGGCCGCTGCGTAGTTTGTTCTTTTGTTTATTTATTTTCGAGTTGTATGTTGTGAGGTGTCTGAGAGTGTTCGAGAGGGAGTGTTTGACTCTTTTTGAGATTAGTTGTATTTATGTTCTGTTCAGTTTATCTCTCATGTTAGTTGGAGATTTCTAGTGTTTCCACCCCCCTTCTTTGAGCATGAGGATTATGTCTAGATGTGACGACCACTTAGTAGCATTGATGTAGTTATGTTATATTATCCGCAGTGGATCCTTTTTGTTTATGGATTTTCTCTGGATGTTTGCGCTTTCCACCCGCATTTTGATGTTTGATTCGAAGGATTGGAGGGTGAGTGTTGGACTTGGAATCCTAGAGTTATGCTCACGTGCGTGTGAGTCATGCTTTAGAATTCGGGTCATGACAAAGTGGTATCAGAGCGAAGGATCCATAGTTAGGATGTAGAATAGAAGTGTGAGTAGGACTGAGATGTGGATTAATGTTGCGTGGAGTATTGGTATAGGTCATGTAGAGATTGAGGATGTTAGAAGTGCATTTTGATGTGTTTACCTCTTTGCACATAGTGTTGAGATTGGTTGATGGAGTGATTTTGAGTTGTCTTCTTTCCCATGCCATGTGATTTCAGTATGGCAGGGAGTAGCGGTGGAACATTTGTAGCGGATTCGTCAGAGGACCTGGGAGAGCGGGACCCTTATTTGTCAGGAATGTACCGAGCCCTGGAGGACATGGCAGATCTTTTTAGGCAGAGGCAGTATCAGCGTGTGGTGCCATCGGTAGAGGATCCGGCTGGCAAGTTATTGGAGTGGTTCAGGAGGATGGGACCCACAGTGTTTAAGGGCATCACGGAACCATCGGAGGCACTAAATTGGTTAGATCAGCTGGAGCATATCTTCGAGGCTCTGGAGTGCGAGGATGGAGATCAGGTAAGGTTGGTTGTCTTCTTGTTGAAGGGCGAGGCCCGTAGGTGGTGGAAGACTTCTTCGGCGATGTTAGCAGAGGAAGAGATCTACTGGGGGAGATTGAAGCTGCTATTCTTGGAGAAGTATTTTCCAAGGACTGTGAGGAAAGAGAAATAGGTGGAATTCATGAGATTGGAGCAAGGGACCATGTCAGTAATAGAGTACGAGGCCAGATTGGCAGAGCTGTCTCAGTTTACCTCGTACGCGGAGGACACAGAAGAGAAAAGAGCGCACCTTTTCGAGAATGGATTACAGAGGAACATCAAGGCCAAGTTAGCCGTTCGAGAATTCACGAGTTACAGTGACGTGGTAAATTCTGTACGGAAAGTGGAGAAGGGAAATGCGGAATACACGAAGACCCTGGAGCAGAGGCAACAAGACAGGAAAGCGATGAAGAAGAAGTATCACGCGAGGCGAGCATCCACGGAGGAGAGCGGGGAGCAGATGAACAAGTGGAATAGAGCACCGAAGCGATGACACCAAACATCACATTTGGATCCCTTTCGGTACAAGATCTGCTACAACTGTAAACAACCGGGACATCTTCAAAACACACGTCAAGCACCGCCCAGGAATGAGATGACCAGACAACAGGATTTTTAGCCCCCACTGGGCCAGTTATATGATGTTGCACCATCGATTCTACCCTATGGACATGAAGTGTGGGAGCCTAAGCCGTTAGAAGACGAATTGGAAGGTACCATACTACTTCGGTTCGACTCTTTTATATTTGCTTTCCAGCACTAGCACATTGCAGTCATTCATGTTGCATGTTTTAGTATGTTTGTTCTACATTGCAGTCATTCATGTTGCATGTTTTAGTATGTTTGTTCTGTTTGAGGTTCTTTTCTTGGAGTCCTAGATTGACCGTAGAGGACTCGCTCCTTGGTGTAGGGTGTGTAAGTCTTGTCCTGTTTCCATGGGAGAGACTGAGACCACGTCAGACCTATTGTATTGACTGTGAGTATTTATGATGTCGTTCTGCGTATGGACTGGAAAGTAGCATACCGTGTCTTGTCTGTTGCTTTAGTAGTGTTGTGACCATTGTGATTCCTAAACGACTACTTGTGAGAGTTAAGGGGCTTCGATCGGACGTGTCTGATCAGCTGACTGTAGTTGACTTGTAGTTCGTGGAAGGAAGCTTGGTTTTCGAGACCGTCCCTGTTGTGCGTCAGTTGGGAATACGTCCCGAGACGTACCGAGTTAGCCACCTAGGAAGGAAGAGGAATCTTCCATCGACCCAGTGTAGAGTGAGAACCCTTTTGTAATACCCCTTTGAGGACTGTGTTTGTGTTGATTTCGAGGGCAGAATCGTTTTTAGGAGGGTAGGTTCTTTAGGCGTTTCGGTAATTTTCTTTTTGGTGGTCGTTGGTCAATTCTGCTGACCAATTCTTCTTTTGGGTGCACCCTTGTTGTGTGCTCTGACCCACACCATAGCCTTGCTCCTTTAATGAGCCTCAATGGTTGAGATTTATTCTTCAATCGAAAGGCTAATGGAGGGTTGAGATTCACTAGGGTTTGGGGATAGGGTTTAAAGACAAAATCTTCAAAACCCTGGCCTCATTGTTTCTTGAGATTTTTTGCTGAGAAGAGAAGGAGAGGGGAGGAAGAAGCTTCAAGGAGAAGAAGACCAAGGCTGGGAGGTCCTCAAGCTCGAGCTAAACCGATTTTCGTCCAAGAAGAAAGGAGGTTGCTGGTCAGGTAAGTGTATTGTGTACACTTATGATGTGTTCTTGGGATTTCCCATGATTATTTACACATGAATGAATTCATGTATATTGGATAATGTTTGTGTGTTCATGAGTATCATTTTCCAGTGTAGTTATCATGTTGAGATGTTAAATGTGGAGATTATATGTTTGCTCAAATTTGTGTTCTTGATGATTTTCTTGCAATTCTTGTGCAATTATTAAATGTTTGTTTGATTATTAATGTTGAAGTGTTTACCTTGTAATCAACCCCATTTTAGACCTAAATTAACCCAACAATGTTGACCTAGGTGGAGAGAATTTGAATACCTAGGTGATGGGGCGATCTAGGGCAAAAACCCCAAAATCCCGCCCGTAGGTGAGTGCGTCTGTCATGACCTAAACTTAAAGGAAATTCACGTGGAAATCCCTTAGGTTCAAACCGCGACTCTCACCCCATATCCCTATGGGAGTCGAAAGCAATAAGAGCCAAACCAATTAATTTAGTAAAGCTTAAAAGAATTACTTGTACTTAAATTAGTCAAAAAATTACTAAGTCTTTTACATCCAAAACAATCGAGTCAAACACAGCGGAAAGTAAATAAGAAATAGCCTATTCTCAATTTTTAAAACAAATCCTTATTAACTAACTTATTACACAAAAACCAAGTGAATAATCCCTAATACATGTTCTACTAAAATAAGAAAGTAAATCCTAATGATATCTATTATCTTAATCTTTTGTCTTGGTCTCCACCTTGATCTCCATGGTCCTGCAGTCCACCAACTAAAGAACCTAAAAGCTTTCTCAAAGGCGTCAGCTACACTTAGCTCAGTAAATAATCAATTAAATAGTATTTTTGATTGGAATAGGGTCAAAGCCACTCTCCAATGATAATCCGTAGTCTAAAACATAATACATATAATGATATAATAAATATGATATACAAAGTAATGCAATGCAATATGAATGTAGGTTCAGTTATTAATGAATGCAATGCATGCTCATGCAACAATGAAAGGGTTGATCACCAAGTGTGATCCATGCAAAAATATATGATGTGCAATTATGCATGCTATTTACAATTCGAATTATGTAACCCCCACACTAGACCAATCAATTACGGAGCAAGACGTCTTCTCGATCCGTCCGCCCCATACAGGGACACTCTTAGTAAGATATTGTATGTGCACTTATATACGGTCAGGACCACGCAAAAATCCAAGGTGTCACATAATTAGGACTATCCTCAGTGAGTCTTACGTAAAGAGAATGCCAACCGAATTTCACTCGGCATCAGTTACATATAATAATACGCTATCTAGATGATAAGAACAATGTTGTATATTGGGACGGCCAAATCCCTCAACCAAAATAATCAGTCCATCCAGGATTTCCTCACCATAGTATGATATTAGAATCATAACTAATCTCAGTTAAATTAGTACCTTCAACTGATGTGAAAGTCTGATTGTATGGTCAAGCACATGACCAGAATATGGTCAAATGCAATCAGGCTATGTTGTGCATGTGTAGTGTTTGTGCACGTTAACTAAACATATAATTGGTGTACAGTAGTGAAATAAGACTAAGTGATCAATATGAATTCATACAACATGGTATATGCCTCAAAATACTCAATTCAAGTCAAATCATGCATAATATAAGATAAAATATAAGGATGCATTAATCAGTCATAACAATCTAGCAATCATGTTATAAAACCATCCAATATTCAACACACAATTAATTAGGATCAATGAAAGTACAAACAAATAGGTAACACATACAACCCAACAAACATGGGCTATCCAGCAGGCGAACCGGCACGCCGGTTGGTCTGCTGGCAGCCTAGGCAGAGGATGGAAACAGGCAACATGCAAAATTTAATGCTAACCGGCACACTGGTTGGCCTCCGGTTGGCTAGGCAGGGACCAAAGTTCACAGGTGCAGACAAGTTTAGCCACTGGCAGTCTAGCCGGCACACCGTTTGGCCACCGGTGGGCTAGGCAGAGGCTGGTCATTGCAAATAACACCAATATGTCCACCGGCACGCCGGTTGGTCTACCGGTGGGCTAGGCAGGGCTCAAACAATATAAAGGGTGTCCGACAGGCTAACTTGCACACCGGTTGGTCTGCCGGATCCAACCTGGGTGAACTGGGAGGCTAACCGGCACACCAGCAGTCTGCCGGTTTGCCCAGAAAACCTCGGGAATTTTGTATTTTAAATAGTTTTTAGAAGAAATCATGAACAAAGACTCATAATAAAATCATATTCCAAATCTAACCCAATCAAAATATAAACCAAAATACCAACTTACCTCCAATAGAATGATCATGCTTGAAAAGTATGAGTTTCTAATAAAATCAACATGTTCCTGAGTTTGAATTAAAGTGCTATGTCATATTCACGAAATATGGCATCTCACCTAAATCCAAATCCAAAATAAGGAATAATTGAATTTCTTACATCGTCTGATCATCTTCAGATCTTCTTCCTCTTCTTCTCAGTTCAAATCTGAACTGTTCTTCTCCAAGCTCCTAGCTCCAGCTACCTTCCACACACTCTCTCTCTCTCCCTCTGAGATTGAAGATTCACACATCCCCTCTATTGTGCATATAGTTTTCTAGTTGATTTATGAGTTGTACTTAGTGTAGGATTATGTCTTAATTATTAGCCTTTAGATTAGATTAGTTTATTTACATCGCTTGGATTAAAGTGTTCTAGATCTAGTATGAGTTATCCATTGGTTTTATCCTGCATTAATTCAAATTACATTTTAAGTCTTTATCTTTAATCCTAACCATTAGATTAATCTAGATGTTCCTACGAAATCCTAACCATTGATTTTAGTTATCCTAAT
>JAUPMG010117097.1:0-11856 GCA_031762675.1 Pachysandra terminalis | reverse complement strand
GCCTTCCACTTGAAGATGTGGAGTGCACTAGGGTTTCTTTGGCAACTCCTGCTATGTTGGCTGCTCGTAGGGCTTCCCGTGCTGATGAATGTCTATCTAGGTCTAGTATCATTTGTTCAAATGCTTTCGATGAAATGGCTGATGAGGTGCTCTATCTTAGAGCAAGTGATGCATTTGGTTCCAGTGAGACTAAAAGGGAGAAAAGACAGAGCAAAAAACAAGAAGGATTGAATTTGAAAAAACCTGTTGTTACTGGTACTATTGTGACCAGGGGTTCTTTAAAGAAAACCTGAGCTGTTTGGGATGGCTACTGTTGGCTGATATGAAGCCTGGGTATGTTAAGGATGCTGGTGTGGTTATTTCCTCCCATGTTGAAGTGCATCCTGTGCGTGGTGCTTGCCAGGTTATGCTACTGCCAATTGTTTGCACTATGTTGGAGGTTCTGTAGGTTGGTTGTTGCTTGGGGTATGTCTTTGGTACCTACTCTGCGGTGACTTGTGTTGGCTGTTGTTGGAGTTGTTCTTCAGCTGCAGATGGTGCTGCTTGTGATGAGTGTGGGAGTTCTACTGGTGGTGTGAAGCTGCTACTGGTGGTCGGCTTCTCTGTTCTGGGCTGAATATTTGTTGACTAAGCTTTGCTGCTGTTCTTGCCCTTGGTTCCATCTGATGATGATGTTCTCTTTGGTTTGGGTGGCTTCTGTTGCTGTTCTGTTTCAGTATTTTGCTGTTGATCCTTGTGCTATTGTGACTGCTTTACTGGTGGTGTGGTGCTATTATTGGTGGACTGTTTCCTTTATTGCTGTGGGCTACTGCCTATGGCTTGGTTAGGTTGTTTGTTATCTGTGTTGGTTGCCTGCTGCCTGGTGTAGGCTTGTTTTTCCCTTCATGTATACTTTTATCTTTCTTATCAATAAAATCGGAATTTAACTTTTCCAAAAAAAAAAAAAACACTCCTTTTAATAAATAGTCCATAGGACCAAAGGTATATTGGGATAGCTAGTCCCTCAACTTCAGAATATAATAATTATGCATAAGTCTCCTTACCTACTGTGATTTTCAGATCACAACAATCTCTTAAAATCCTCAAAAATCCAGAAGTATGGATTTACATGCAAAGGGTATAGACCTATAGACCAAATCCATGGTCTTAAGGCATAAGAAGTGCAAGTGATAGGGTGCACATTAACTAAGCATGCAATTAGTGTGTAGAATGTGTAATAAGCCTATCTAGCATGCTGGACATGTTAAAATCACATAAAAGCAATCATATCAAAATATCATGTTTCAACCAGTATGTCAAAATAGTCCAAATAAGGTATGAGTATTTGAAACATGTAAAATCATGCATAACTAGTATCAGAATTGGTCTAATGAGATCAAAATACTCATGCTCACAAAAATACAATCAATTTAGATCAACTTGGCAAATTTCGGCGTGCCTTGGGGTTGCCGTGGTGCTTTCGGAGTGAGCTCAGCATGTTTTTCGGCGCGCCGAGGGTTTTATTGCTAAAATTCTAGAGTTTTGGGTTTGGGTCTCAAGATGTGGCTTGGCGTATTCTCGGCTCGCCGAGAATCCGCTCGGTGTGTTTTCCAGGGGCTTAAAAATCAGTCTGTTACGCTCGGCATGCTCACGGCGCACCGAGTATGGTCTCAGTGTGAAATCTAGGGACTGGAAATCAGTGAAAGGGCACTTGACATGTGCTCGGCTCGTCGAACTGCAGATTCTAGGCAGTTTTTCTAGAATTTTGATCTTTCTAGAATACTAATCGATTTTCTTCCTTAAGTAACCTTCCTTAATATTAAATTTTGCACAAAATCCAATAAAAATACTTAGGAAAACATAAGTAACTAATTAGTAAGTAATTTGTTTTGAAAACTTTGAAAACTAATATAAAGTTTGAAACTTTACTTCAAACTATTGAAAAACAAACTTGAAACTCTACTTAAATCACAAAACAAGTTAAATCCTAAAACTTACCTGGATGTTGCTGAGTTGGAGTAGAGAATTCACCTCTGCTCTTCTTCTTCCTCTCCTTATTAGCTACAAGGAATTATTGTGATTTTCGAAATTCACCAAGGACACTTATTTATAGTAATTACAACAACTTCCTAGTTCTATTAGTATTAGAAGTTTAAGTTAATCCTGTCCCTTCATTGGGATGTATACATTTCTTAACCATTAGATCAATTCCCAGCTCTCCTAGTTCAGCTAAAAATCTAGCACGTTTCTAACTCCTGTTGTAATAGAAGCTTCTTTTAGTGTCTTTTAATATAAGCCACTGATTGGAGTGTAAAATCTCCTACAAGATCTAAACCATTCATTATAACTTAAGAGGTTATGATTGTGCGAGTTAACTTAGTTTCCTAATTGTACAACTCACCAATCACAATAAGTCAAAAGTCAAACGAAATGGTCACTTGCTAAAATTTCAAATTAACCCCTAAATTTCTGGTATTTACACCTAAGTCCTAGATTTGGTTTGGGTTATTACATATATACAACCCAAGGCAGGAAATGTGCCATCATTGCTTTTAGGGAATATATACAACCCAAGGTAGAATTCCACCATCTTTTCTTTCATGGAATGAGACCCTATGCAGGATAAGCAGCCCTTTTTTCCTTCAGAGATCTACCCAAGGTAGGAAATTCATGTTACACCCCGGATATTGTGGCACAATTCCCAATGAGGGATTTCACAGATCTCAAGGTGAGACCTTCAGGATCCAAAACTGGACCGCAGATTGCTACCACAACATAAGTAAACAAAAGCAATAAATACTTTCATTCAATAATTTAATCAGAGTGCAGAAGTTCTACCATAGATAAACCTAAATTAAAAACATAGAATTTCCAAATTCGGATTCTTAGCCTCAGCTGGACTAGGATCCTCACAAACTAAACAACACAATCCAACTAGTTTGTACACACAAATTACATCATAACAAGCCTAACTCCCTCGAGAGTGTCAGCCAACGCAAAGGAAATACGGGAACAACTACGTCCATGAGCATCAATAATTCCAGCTAAAGCAGTCACTCCTCCTTCCATCCTATAACATAAAACATTGCGTGAGCCTATGATTCTGAGTAAGAAACAAGGAAAATTCACCCATCCTCTTATGGAAATCGATCACAAGGGGTTAGTACGATAATAATCCAATAACAATGTACAACATAATCCAATGCCCAATGAGTAGTTTAATGAGATGGAATGAGATGAGATGAAATCATTCACATGGCCTAAGATGACTGCAATGAGTATTTCACACAATTAATGATAAGTATTCACAGTGTGATGCACTAAGATTAATATCACTTGATAAGTGGACCTCATATGACACTTCCCACAACAATGGCCGATTTAGGACGTATCCAAGGAATTACCGGAATCCCCTCTCTGTTCTGGGCGCAAACCCATGGCACGAAGGCTACCATACAGTATGGCTAATTTACGAGTGTACAATACTCGACGAGTAGCGAACCTATATAGGCGCTCGCAAGCATCATACCCTAGTTTAAGTGGGCCCTTTCACCCCACGGGTATATAGTCAACCCAGTCCGGAGGCATCACAGTTGTTTCTCCATAGATTTCCACCTCCTAGTACACTTATCAATTGACATCAACCTAGTATGTAATGCATTAACGAGGATATCAAGTGACGGCCTACAACAGAAACTATTCGAGCCCCTATACACTCGGATAATCTGATTGCACACATTCACCAGCTTCCATCCATTATCACAACAAGCACAACAATCAAGTAGATTACTGAGAGTCCACAACCAAAAGGAATCAACCGTAGATGGATATGGTGGTCACAATAACCTCGGAACACCAAGATTCCATGGTCAAGTCTTGCTTCTGGAAGCCAACAATAATAACAACCGAAGCCCCACACCATCCACCTAGGTCATCCACCAAGGATAAGTGTATTAGGCTATTAAGCAATTCAACTTCGATATGAAGTTAGCTGGTTCACAGAGACGACTTCACTTGGTAGAACTTGAGGAGATGCGTAGGGATGCCTATGACAATTCAAGGATCTATAAGGAGAAAACAAAGGCCTTTCATGATCGGCACATTTTGCCTAGGTTCCAGGACAAAAGGTGTGGCCGTTTAACTCTAAGCTAAATCTTTTTCCTGGAAAGCTTCGCTCTAGTTGGACTGGTCCTTTTATTTTTGTTACTGCCTTTCCCCATGGAGCCAGTAGGGCTAGTAAGACAGGGTTTGCCCCTCTTTCTTGGGTTCCCCAGGCTGAGGAAACCTGATTCCCATAGACCTGATGTTGATCTTAGAGAAGAATTGGACATGCTCTCCCTCCTTATTGGTGGGTATTGGCACACCTCACCTCTGTGCCAGGATGCACATCAGATAGGCGAAAGGTAATTGGGTGGTCTTTTTCGGGTTGGTGATGGTGTTAATAATGTACTGCATGATAAGGCTAGGAAGACAGGGTTTTCGTCCCAGAGACAACTGGTTCAGGATCTGGAGCATATAACTGGTGAGGTCGGTAGAGTTCCCGGATCGAGGATTCACAATGCATATAAAAATATTGTGGAGTATACGATAGAGGGGTGTCATAGTAGTCGTAGGGAGGGCATTACCGTCCCTCCAACGGACTGGATCGCCACACAAACGGGTGGTCACTTCATCCTTCTCACGGGTGGTCAATCCAACAAGATGGGATAGTCTAGGGTTCGGGGTTAATCCCATGATCTCAGGTATCAGGGATATGGACAACAGTTGTGCCCGACCCTTAATATCAAAATTAATGAACATACTGGGGCGGCAACAGGAGACCATATATGTGTACATTTATTGAATGTCAGAATGGTAAGCTGTCCCGGCCCAATGCGAAATAGGCAACCAGTTGGCACCTATTAGGATGTCGATTACGCCGAAGGGTTGGACATCCTCAATGACAATGGGTCTCTCCATAATGACTGGTCGGTCAAAGAATGTTTTTGAGAATACCTTCTCAATTACTGGAGGTGTTAATGTGCTCGAGCTGAAGGTTGATATCCCGAACTTAAGCTTGAGTCGTCATCATCAAACAAGTCAGAAGAGGACGATTCCGGCGGTGGTGGTGGACACGATGTGCTTGCCCCATCTTTCCTTCTCTTTGGAGCCGCTGCCTTCGTGCCTTTCACCGATTCCATCTTCCTCGTCGTCTTTACCTTGGGCATCGTTGGAGAGGAAGGCAAGGAAGAAAAGATGAGAGTAGGACCTTGAAATCGAGCTAGGGTGGAGTTTTCTCCAAGATTGCTTGAGAAAACAACAATGGAGGTTAAAGAAAAACTCAAGGAATTCAAGACCTCATTTTTGATCAAGATTTCAAGGGAATGAGAAAGGTTTGAGGTTTGGGAGGTGAATAGGTTGGGTTTCTCTAGGGTTTTGTTAACTAGGTTAGAGAGAAAAAGCCCCAAAATAAAGGTTTAAAATAGGGCATGCGCGGTAATCCTCAAACGTCGGCAGGTGTCGAATGCTTCAGAAATATTTTAATTAATAATAATAATAAAATTAGAGTTTTAAACTTCTAATTAAATAAAATAATAAATAAATAAAATTATTGGATTCGTTTGTTGGACTTCATAATCATTCTTCTAATGTATTTCATCCTTTCTCTAGTAAATTCTTTTCTAATTATTCTCATGATCTGGACTGGGTCAGCACCTGATTCACATCAAAACTTAACTCCTATTATCATTCATTATCTGTCCCAAATCTTACCAGTGATACCCTAGTCATTAAAACCATGCTCAGATTTCTATGATATCAATTTATTCTCTTCTTCTTACTTATTCATTTACTGAGGCCCAAAATTATTACCGATTTCACAATCATACAAGGGAACAATTTCTTGTAAATAAATATAACAAGTCTTTTATTAATTTTGCATACTTATTCTAACACACCTTCCTTTTTACAAATTACAGGGCTCTAATGTATTTGCAACTACATCACCCCTTATATTCATGGAGGTACTTGGTCAGTGTTAGGGTTGTATTTATATAGATAAGTTTTTGCATTTATCACAACACGAGTTTCCTGGTGGTCAGCTTCCTCAAAGCTTCTCAACACAGTACACTCTCTCAAGCAATACATCTTACATCCTTAAAGTTCATCTTCAAGACCTTCAGGTATGGTGGCCATCCACCCTTCAGTAATCTTTCAGAATGATTCCTTCAAGGTACAAGAAAGAACCCATAAAATTTTCCTATATACTATTACTACATCCTCCGTGTTCTTCTACTCCCACTCCTTCTAAGTTGTCCACTGTGTTGTTTACCCCTGTTAACACACAGTAATTACACATTGTACAAAACAAGCTCTAATTGATAGAACACAATCCTACAACCTTTCCATGTTCCTTCCCTTAACTCCAACCTCTATGTGATGCCTAATGTCTCTAATCTCTAACAACCGTACTCTGAGCAAACCTTATGCCCTGATACCAATCTGTCACACCACGGATCCCATGACACGATTCCTAATGAGGGATTTCACGGATCTCAAGGTAAGACCTTCGGGATCCATAACTGGACCGCGGATTGCTACCACAACATAAGTAAACAAAAGTAATAAATACTTTCATTCAATAATTTAATCAGAGTGCGGAAGTTCTACCACAAATAAACCTAAATTACAAACATAGAATTTCTAAAATCGGATCCTTAGCCTTAGCTGGACTAGGATCCTCACAAACTAAACAACACAATCCAACTAGTTTGTACAGCACAAATTACATCATAACAAGCCTAACTCCCTCGAGAGTGTCTGTCACGACCCAAACTTAAGGAAATTCTCGTGAGAACCCTTATGTTCGAACCGCAACTCTCACCCCAATCGCAATCGAGAGTGATAATCAATATCGAACCATAATTAACAGAAATTTATTTAACTTCAAAAGAATCTAATTTAATTGAAAAATATCCAAAAGAATAACCTACTTATTACATCCATAACAAAGAATAAATCTTGCAGTGGAAAAGAAAATATAAGAGTCCTGTTTCACGTAAAATCAGAATCCTTACTCCTATACATAGTATCTAATTTATGAAATAAAACGATAAATCTGGTAGCAAAACTTCACGTAGAAATCACTCCAAGCCTTGACTAAGTCCAGCATGTTCACAATAAAGTTTTCATCTTGTTTTCCATAATCATTATTTTCCTCATCTAAGTTACCTAAAATGGTTGTCATAAGACGTCGGCTACACTTATCCCAGTAAGTAAAATCAATTAAGTAACAATGTCAACCCAAATTAAGATCCATACCGATATGCAAATATATAACATAAAAACAATGCTTAAATTTGGTAAATATGCAGAAAATGCAATGCATGGTCAGATTGTTAATGTATGAATGCATGCTCATGCAAAAGACATATTGATGACCAAGTGTGATCCATGCAAAATATCATGCTGTGCAAATATGCATGCTGTTTAGAATTCAAGTTATGTAAGTCCCAAACTAGACCAATCAATTGCTGAGCAAGAATGTCTTATCGAATCATTCCCCAGCATACACAGCCACTTTCAGTAAGATATTCCATGTGCGCATCATAGTTTTGAGGGGTTTCGACCAAGAGGGCACAATTCCCCCACTTATTTGCGGTCAGGGCAATGCAAAATCTAAGGCGTCCAACATAGGATCTAAACCTCAGTGAGCATTACATAAGGCGAATGCCAACAGAATTTCACTCGGCATCAGTTACGTATATAAAAATACGCTATCTTGATGATAAGAACAGGGGTATATTGGGGTAGCAAATCCCTCAACCGATAATATCAGTCCATCCGAGACTTCCTCACCTAATCATGATTTCCAGATCATGATCCACTCAATTAGATCAGAAGCTCCCTCATAAATGAAGTCTGATGGTAAGTCAAGTCTATGACTAGAATATGGTCATTAACCCATAATGGCTATGCTGTGCAATGTGAAGTGATGGTGCACATTAGCAAATCAATCATGTAAGTGTACAGTTGTGCATTAACTCCAAACATGGATTATGATACCTTAAAACATAATTAAATCATGATAATAATCAATCAACTCAAGATGAAAGCAAATAGATAATTAATCACATGTAATTTCAATAACCATGAATCAACATCATATAAGTAAATCAAATAATTTTATCAACAAGTATAATAAATCAACCAAACAAATAAACTGGTCTGGGCTGACCGGCGGGCTAACCGACACGCCGGTTGACCATCTGGTAGTCTAACCAGAGGCTCACAACACAACAAGCACAGGGTGCTGTTTGGCCGGCAGGATGGCCGGCACACCGGCTGGTTATCCGGCAGGCTAGGCAGCAGGGTCCAAAGAACTCAAAATAACCTGGGTTGCCACCGGCGGGCTGGCCAGCACACCTGCGAGTCATCCGGCAGGCTGTCCAGGGGAAAATATACAAATTCACAATCATTGGGGCCACCGGCACGCCGGTTCTCCTCCGGTAGGCTGTGCAGTAGACTCAAATTTCCATATTGGGAACCGGCAGAGTCCCGGCAGGCTACCGGCACGCCGATAGGGCTACTGGACCAACTGGGTGCAACCGGCAGCCTAACCGGCACGCCAGCAGGTCGCCGGTTGGGCCCAGTTCGGGGTTTTTCAATGGTTTTTGATATTTAAACTAATAATTTGCAAATATTTTGAACATGAACTCATATTTAAATCAAATTCCGAAACTAACCCAACAATAATCTCAATCAAATAATCAAAGTTTCATGCTCGGAAGAATTAAAATAAAAAGATTAAGTTTTTATGAAGAACCTAAGTTTATATGAGTTGAATTCAATGTGGAATGTCATATTCTTTGAAAATGGCATATCACTTAATTGAAATCAAGATCATACACAAAATTGAGGTTACGTACCTTGATTATTGCGCGAATCCTTGTTCTTCCTCAACCCAATTCAAGTTTTGAACAGTCTTCTTCTTACTTAGCTCCAAATCTTCAACTCAGAATTTCAGATTAATGCTTAGGACGACCAAACCATACTCTAGATAGTTTTTAAGAGTTAGTCTTAGTTTAGGATTTGTCTCTAATCCTAGCCCTTGAGTTTAAATTAGTTAATCTACACCCTTGGTTAAAAATAGTAGTAATCCTAGTACAATACAAACTTTATCTAAATCCTGTTTTATTTAGATTAGGACATGTCTAATGCCTATGTCCTTTTGTCTTTTAATCCTAACAATTCATTATGTTTAATTATTCCTGCAAAATCTCAGCCATTATATTAACTTTGAGGTTATGATTGTGTGTGATGCACTCTAGATCCTCTATTGTGCTCCCACCAATCATAATTGGTCAAAGTCAACTAATTAGCTAATTACTAAATTTTTTTATTTAGTCCTTATTTTCTAACTAATTACTTATAAACCTAATTACTAATTACACTAAACTCCCCTAATTGAGTTGGGTTATTACTGTGTCAGCCAATGCTAAGGAAAGACGGAAACAACAACGTCCATGAGCAACAACAATTCCAGGTAGAGCAGTCATTCCTCCTTCCATCCCACAACATAAAACGTTGTGTGAGCCTATGTTGCTTAGTAAGAAACATGAAAAAGTCACCCGTCCTCGTATGGAAATCGATCACAAGGGGTTAGTACGATAATAATCCAATAACAATGTACAACATAATCCAATGTCCAATGAGTAGTTTAATGAGAATGAATGAGATGAGATTAAATCATTCACATGACCTAAGATGAATGCAATGAGTATTTGACACAATTAATGATAAGTATGCACGATGTGATGTACTAAGATTAATATCGCTTGATAAGTGGACCTCATATGACGCTTCCCACAACAATGGCCGATTTAGGACGTATCTAAGGAATTACCGGAATCCCCTCTCTGTTCTGGACGCAAACCCATGACACGAAGGCTACCATACAACACGGCTAATTTACGAGTGTACAATACTCGTGGAGTAGCGAACTTGTATAGGCGCTCGCAAGCATCCTACTGTAACAACACGAAAAAAAAAAAACTGAAATAGAAAATTCTTTTTATACAAGGGTACAATAGTAGATTAATAGGATAAACTATATCCTTAAATACTTATATTATAATTATATACTTAACTTATATTAGTTTATGAGAACTTTATATAATCATACATTAAATCATATTATAATGTTTGAGGCTTATTTATTTAAGTGTTGGGCTTAATTGAATTGTCTTGGGCTTATTTAATGAGTCTTGGGCTTAATTAAAAGGAACTGGGCTTATATACCTTAATTGGGCTTAAGTGATTAAGTAAAGACCTTAATGAATTAATTAGTCTAATGGGCTTAAGGCCTAAAACCCACAACTTAAACTTAAAACGTAATTAATCCCGTTTTTATTAAAAGACTTCTAGAAAACTTGAGTTAGAAAGTGACTAGGAGTCCCAAATAGTTTAAAAACAAAGCCTACTAGTTATATTAGGATTCTACATTAAATAAGATGATAAAAGACTAGTTTAAGTAAGACTAGAACACGTTAATCTAAGGGCTGTAATTTAGCTAATCAAATCTAAGGACCATCAATTAATACATAATCCTACACTAAGTATAACTCTAGGACGCATCAGAAAATCCATACAAACACTAGAGGGGACGTGCGATCTACAATCTAAGAGAGAGAGAGAGTGTGTGTGGAAGATAGCTGGAGCAAGAAGCTTGGAGAAGAAGAATAGTTCAGATTTGAATTGAGAAGAATAGGAAGAAGATCCAAAGAAGATCAGCCGAGGAGAGTAATTCAATTATTCCTTATTTTGGATTTGGATTTAGGTGAGATGCCATATTCAGTGAATATGACATAGCACTTTAATTCAAACTCAAGAACATGTTGATTTTATTAAAAACTCATACTTTCAAGCATGATCATCCTATTGAAGGTAAATTGGTATTTTTGGATTGATATTTTAATTGGGTTGTATTCGGAAATTGATTTAAATATGAGTTTGTGTTGATGAGATTTAAGAAATATTATGTAAAATATGAAAATCAAGAGAAAATCCTATTTCTGGGCCCAATCGGCAACCTAACAACGTGTCGGTTAAACTGCCGGTTGCACCTAGTTGGTCCAGCAGCCTTACCGGGACCCTACCGGTTCCCAAACGCTGTTGTGAACCCCCTGCCTAGCCCACCGGTGGCCAACCAGCGTGCCGGTGGCTAAACTTGTTTGTACTTGTGAACTTGGTATCTGTCTAGCCTGCCGGTAGGATTAAAATTTGTGTGTTGCCCGTTTCCAGCCTCTGCCTAGGCTGCCGGCAGACCAATCGGCGTGCCGGTTAGCCTGTCGGACAGCCCAAGGTTACTGGGTTGTTTGTTTACCTATTTGTTTGGACTTTGATTGATCTTAATTAATTGTCTATTTATTATTGGATGGTTTTATGACATGATTGGTACATTATTATGATTGGTTGATATATCCTTATGCTTCATCATTTATTATGCATGATTGAACTTGAATTGAACACCATGAAGTATATATTATGTTTCAATCATTCATATTGATCACTTAGTCTTATCTCACTATTGTACACTAAATATATGTTTAGTTAATGTGCACAATCACTACACTTGCACAACATAGCCTGATTGCATTAATGACCATATTCTGGTTATGTGCTTGACCATAACATCAGACTTTCACATCGGTGGAAGGTACTGATTTAACTGAGATATAGTTATGATTTGAATATCATACTATAGTGAGGACGTCCCGGATGGGCTGATTATTTTGGTTCAGGGAGTCATTGTAATATCTCAAATTCTGATTACTGAATTAATTACGCTTAGTGGCATAATTAATTTAGATAATTGGGATAAGCCTGCTAATCAGCTAG
>JAUPMG010117076.1:0-11857 GCA_031762675.1 Pachysandra terminalis | reverse complement strand
ATGAAGGTAAGTATTTAGGAACCGACTCCTAAACATCTCCCAAGTCATTACAATCTCTAGGTTCCGCTCCACCAAGTCCCACCAGCGGAGTGTCTCACCCTTCAGCATAATGGTGGCTAAAGACACTCTCTGGTCATTACGGCACCCCATGGTCCGGGACACCTGCTTTACATCTAACATCTGTCTCGAGCCTGATGTGGCTCACCTAAACCCTCAAACGTTGGTGAAGTAAGTTTCTTGAACTTCTCCAACCATACCACCGGTGACCCAACCACTTCTCTCTGCTCGGCCCTGACTTGCCTCTCCATCTGATCCCTCTGGAGAACTGCCATATTTCCTAAAATCTGAAAAACTCCAACCAACGAAGGGTAGGCATCAGCCCTAGCCTCGGAAGATGACCCCTCACCTGTAGTTGCTCTTCTCCTTCCAGCCATCTACAAACCCAAAACAATTGTTAAGTCCCCTAACCTTACCACCTCACATCCTATAGTTCTCGTAAACAAGAAATCATACAAATAATCACTCAGGTATAGCAAACAAACATGTTATGCATACAACATACAATTGCAACCATGTGAATCCTAGGTTCTCCTCTAAGCTCTCAACACCCTAGGTAATCTAACCTAGAGCTCTAGTACCAATCCAGTGAGAGATTTGATACCAATCTAGTCTCACCTCGTGATCCGTGCCACCGCAAAGGGATTCGTGCCACGGGATCCGGGACGTGACACTTATAATATTCATAACAAATCATGTATGGAAAACACAACTATTTCTCCTACTAAGACTTCAGAAACTATTCTCAAACATCATAGAAGCATATATATACATTTTCCAGAATATTGCACACATTCATTTTGTTGTCTATAATCCATACATGAAGATAATATCATGAGAAGGACTAATGGCACCTACCTTAGCACAAAATCTTATAAATCTTCCATCAAAGCTTTCATTCTGTTATTCTTCTTCTCTCACTTCTACTTTCTGCAACAACTTAACACCTTTTCACTTTGTTTCTACAACAGCAACACACAAAACCCATCAATTCTTTACCTTGTCGCATCACCCAAATTAGAATTGATATGTAAGGAATTCCATTACCACAAGATCCTTGAATTGAGGGAGAGGTGGAGTTGTGTAACCCCTATCCTTAACTCCTAAATTCAAATCTAATGCAAAATTACAAAAAGGGTCACGGGTTACTTACATGGGTCAAATGACCACCCAAGTCCAAGCCCATGTAGCCCATCCCAAAAGCCCAAATAACTTCCTCAAAATAATGCAAGCCAACCCCAAACATCACCTTTTTTTGGTAAAACCCCCAAACATCAATTAATTACATATTAATCCCAAATTCAATAATTTAATTAAAAATAAACATATAATTAAAATAGAAGGTAGATTAACTATTTCTAATTGACTAATAAAAGATTATTATTTATAATTAAATTAATTCTAGGTCTTAGTCACTACAATCTACCTCCCTTAAAGATATTTCCTTTCAAAATTTACATACCTTAAGCTACAAACAAAAAAGGAAACCGATTGCGAATCTATGACTCGATTTCCCACAATGCTTCGGACTCGTCGTGATGATTCCATTGGATCTTCACTAACGGAATAATCTTCGTTCTCAGCACTTGTTCTTTTGGGTCCAATATCTGACAAGGTTGCTTGTCGTACATCACATCCTCACGAAGCTGAAGTTTCCTCCAATCAAATGCATGCAAAGGATTCGGTTCATACTTTCGTAACATCGAAACGTGAAACACATTATGCATTGTTGCTAGCTACGACGGTAATGCAACCCGATAAGCTACGCTCTCGAAACACTCCAACACTTCAAAAGGTCTGATAAAACGTGGTGCAACCTTCCCCTTTTTATCAAATCTAACCACACCTTTCATAGGTAAAACCTTCAAGAAAACATGGTCGCCAACAGCAAACTCAAGATCAAACCTCCTCCGATCCGCATAACTCTTTTTCTGACTCTGAGCTGCTCTCACCAACATCGTCCAAACAATAGGAGATCTGCACAGTTTCCCGTACAACTCCTCAAATGGATCTAATCCAATACTTACCTGATAACTATTGTTGTATATAAACTGCATCAAAGGAAGATGATCGCTCAAACTACCTTTAAAGTCCAACATACAAGATCACAACATATCCTCTAGTATCTGGTTCACTCACTCTGTTTGCTCATTTTTCTGAGGATGAAATGTTGTGTTGAAGTCAATCTGCGAACCCAAAGCTTTCTGCAAACTTGTCTCAAACTGAGAAGTAAATCTGGAATCTCGATCTAAAACAATGCTCTCTAGAACTCCATGCAACCTGAAGATCTCAAGAACGTACAATATAGCAAGCTCATCAAAAGATGATGTAACTCTCACTGATAAAAAGTGGGCTGACTTAGTCAACCGGTCAACAATTACCCAAATCAGTCATGACCACCCTTGTATCTAGACAGGCCAGTAATGAAATCCACGGTCATGTGCTCCCACTTCCACTCAGCAATCGGCAAAGGATGAAGCATACCTGCAGCCCTTATGTGCTCCGCCTTAACAAACTGACATGTAAAACATCGAACAACAAACTGTGCTATATCTCTCTACATCCTCAACCACTAATATAATTTGCACAAGTTACGATACATCTTGGTCCCTCCAAGATGAATGGAATACCGCGATATGTCAGACTCATTTAAAAATTCTCTCATGATATCTGCCTCCTCTGGAATACACAGTCTACATCTGAATCTGATGACACCGTGTGAGTGAACTGCCTAATTGGCTTCTTGTCGTTTGCTGCCAACAACTGAAGTCTTTGATCCAATTCTGTCAGTTCATAATTCAGTCCAACAATGAAGGTCTAGCCACAAGACAGAAGAGTATACACTCCCTTTCGTCCAACCAAACATCCAAAGGCTCTGAATGCCTCAACTAAATTCCACTCATGCCTCATCAAATAAGCCAACGTACCACGAGGTTTACGACTCAAGGCATCCACCACCACAATCACTTTGCCCGGAAGATACTGAAGTGTAGATACATAGTCATGCACTAACTTCATCCATCTATTTTAACGCATGTTCAGCTCCTTCTGAGTGAAAAGATATTTTAAGCTTTTATGATCCGTGAAAAACTCAAAATCTTCCCCATACAGATAATGCCTCAAGAGTTTCAATACGAAAACCACAACAGCCAACTCTTCATTAGTGGGATAATTTTTCTCATGAGTTTTTAGTTGCCGTGATGCAATCCTTAAATGCTCCGCAAAGAAATCCTTAAATGCTCCTCCCTCGACGTAGAATAATCAGAATATCGTCTACAAAAATAACGACAAACTGCTCTAATTAAGGTCTGACCACTCTATGCATCAGGTCCATTAGAGTTATCGGTCCGTTCATCAAATCAAATGGCACACAACGAAGTCATATGACTATATCTAGTACGAAACACAGTCTTCTGAATGCCACCATCTTTGATCCGCAACTGATGATACCCTGATCTCAAATCTATCTTGGAAAAGAACTGAGCTCCTCTCAACTAATCAAACAAATCATCGATCCTAGGAAGTGGGTACTTATGCTTAATAGTCACTCGATTAAACTACCTATAATCAATGCACAACCGAAAAGAGTCATCATTATTCTTCACAAAAATCATAGGTGCTCCCCACGATGATACATTAGGCCCGATGAATCCCAACTTCAACAAACCATTCAACTGTTCCCTGAGCTCTTGCAATTACGTTGGTGCCATTCTATAGGTCACCAAAGAAATCAGAAAATTGGTAGGCACAAGCTCAATGCAGAACTCTACCTTCCTTAAAGGCGGTAAACCCAGTATCTCCTGAAATATAGAAGCAAACTCCTGGACAATGCGAGTCTTCTCTAGAGATAATTTCTCTCCTACATCCGCAACACAAGAAAACCATCTGATAGGTGTCATTTTGGTTCCCCAGAATTCTCAAACATCTACCATCCGAGAACTCGAACACAAAAACCTTCTCAAAACAATACACCTTGGCACGATAGGCAACAAAGCAATCCATGCCCAAGATGACATCAAAATCTGTCATTTCTAGCACTGTCAAATCCGCCTCCAAGTTCAAGTCTCCTACTCTAACCACACAATCAAGACATACACGGTGTAGAGTAGCACCCCACCAATTGGATTAGCAACACACAATGGCCCATCCAATACAGAAGGTTGAAGACCAAAGATACCACAAAACTACTAGAAATGAATGAATGTGATGCGCCCGAATCAAATAACACATGTGAAGGTGAGTGAATAACATGCATGGTACCTTCCACCACAGCATTGGAAGCTTCCTCACCTCTAGGCGCAACTCCAACTATCATAACATTGACTCGCCTCGCTGAAGTGGTCTAGTAGCAACAACTGGTCTTTGGCCCTTCGCCCTAATAGGCTCCGGGTAAAACCTCCTCATATGACCCTACTTACTACAGTTGCAACATATCAACAGTCCTCTAGCAGCCTGTGGAACATATGGTGTTTTTGCCGGTGCAATTGATACTGGAACTGGCCTAACTAGAACGAACCTCGCCTGCCTTTCATCTAATTGGTAGCACTTCTCTCCGCTCTGCTGTCTAGGCTGAAATCTCCCCTAATCTGATTTGAAGCTCTCTCTTCTGGTTGAACCTCTCATTGTCTCGTTCAACTCTTTGCACACATTCCAAAACCTGAGAGTAGGTTTTGAAGCTGTGAGACACCACCTTGGACTTGATCGTTGATCGTAAGCCCTCCACGAAATTTGTAGCCTTGTCCTCCTCATCTGCGATCACATAAGGTGTGAATCGAGATAAGGTGGAAAACTTCCCCTCATACTGAGCCACTATAAGCGATCCCTGCTCCAACTTCAGAAACTCCATTACTCTCTGACGACGATAGTTGCTCGAGAAATACGTCTTGAAGACCTACCAACGAAACTCCTGATATTTGACCCTGCATTCTCTCTACCATCTCCCACCAATGGTAAGCCTCGCCCCTCAATATAAACACTGCCAAAGTCAACTTCTGATCAGCTAGGCATCCCCTAGCCCTAAAGATCTTCTCGAACTCCACCATCCAATCCTGAGTTCTCATGGGCTCCTCCATACCATCAAAAGATGGTGCTAAAAGCTTCTTGAACCGCTAAGGACAGAAGATACCCCCACTATTAAGCTGAGTCATTTGAATCTATCTCATGTCTTGCTCTTTCTGCAGATAATCATCCATATCACCCAGGATCCTGTAGACCCCAGCCTTCTGTGGATCTACATCTACCCCATATGAAACTTTTCCTGTAGCATAATTCCTTCTTCCTCCAGCCATCTATAGTTCAACAAAATCTCTAAGTATCTGATTTAGAAACCATCCATGTACAATCATCAAAAAATTCATGTCATACATACAGCACATAAGTTTTTTTATGTGATTCCTAATATTCATATGTTTATGTTCTCTTCTCCCTAGGCTCACTAAACCTAGGGCTCTGACACCAATCTGCCACGCCTCAAAACTTGTAGCATGATAATCGATATCTGCTCACAGATATCGAGGTGAAACCTTCGAATCCCACCCTTGGATTCGGTCCACTGGGTCAACATCTCAAACCAAAATACAACATCTGAGTATAATAAAATAATGCGGAAGACTTAATCAAATTCAAATCCAATATCTTTACATCAACTGAATCATGATAAAAGAAACACATATGGTCTTTTACAAAGTGTTGCATAATCAATCCCAACATGGCATTCATAAATGAAATATAAAACAAATCTCAAATACGCAGTCCACAAATTCCCGCATCGTAGCTCATGTCTTCAAGGATGACCTGGAATTTGTTCAGATGAAGGCATAAGCTATTGAGGCTCGGTAAGAAAACCATGATCCTATGACTTTTGTTATTACCCAACATCATATATATGTCAAAGCATGACTCTATCAATAGTAAAAACCTTTACATCCAATAACAAGAATCAATTACAACTATTTAAATAATGGTAATGAGTATAGATGCTGAATGTTAGGACCATGTAACCAAACACATGAACCTAAGATGATCATGAAGATGCAAGAAACACATAAAAGCTTCCTTACTCTATGATGAATGCATTATTCCTTGTTTCGTGTTAAGCCTTGCCTATACCAGTAACCACATCTCCATCAGAATTTCTGGGAATTACAACCCAAGGAGTGCCTGGAACACACCCTATCCATTTTAAGGGAATGGGACCCCAAGGTATGAATGGACCCTTTCCTTTTATGGGAATAAAACCCTAGGTGCAGGTATACCCTAGTCCTTTCTCGGAATTTCAACCCAAGGTGGACTCCAACCCTCCAAGTCCTCTCTTGAATCAACCCAATAACACAATTCCTCAAGAGGCTATCTTAACACTTAAGACCACATAACCATGCATGAATGCATCTCACATACCTGATCACCTCACATCAGAATCTGGGCCACCAGTTTGTCTCATAGGACCATTCAAAGCACATATGCATTTCTTATGCAATTCTCACCTGAATTCTCAGTTCCATCACACATATGTGAAGCTCAATAATCATCATGTTATCCATCACAATCATAGCTCATGAAATACAATTCACACATGGCATTCCACATAAGTATAATCCAATTTATATGCAAAACTACATTCAACACAGGTCAAATCAATGAACTACATCATATTCCATCAATCTACCATGTTGGTAAGTTATCTAGAAAGTTTCATCAACATTCATACAGATTTGGAATTTTTGGTATACTGACCCCTTTACTGAGGCACTTCGGTAGACCAACCCGACATACCAAAATATATACAAGGGTTTCGGCAAACCTTTCGGTATGCCGAAGTGGGTTCAGTAGACCAACCCAAGCCACCCCAAAACTCACAGCATCTTTGGTAGAATCTTTGGTATATCGAGGGTCATCCCAAACTCTGCCTAGAATTTCGGTAACCCCTTCAGTATACCGACAAGTGTACCGAAGGTCGAAAATTCCAGAATTTTAGGACTTCTCGCAAAAAAAATTGCAACATTCATTAATGGCAATACCAACCGAAAGTACATACAAACAAATTACCACATGTAATCAATCATTGAAAATTACATTCAATCCTAATGAAGGATTCTAAATACTCAAATCAAGTCCATATAACATTCATAACTGATCATGTATGGAAAACACAACTATTTTTCAACTAAGACTTCACATTCGTTTTGTTTTTTAGAATCCATATATTAAGATAACATCAAGAGGACTAATGAAACCTACCTTAACACACAAAGTCTCACAAATCTTCCTTCAAAGCTTTCCTTCTCTTCTTCTCCTTCTCTCACTTCTGCTTTCTGCAACAACCCAACTCCTTTTAACTTTGTTTCTATAACAACAACACACAAAAGCCTCAATTCATTCCCTTGTCACACCACCCAAATCAGAATTGGTATGGAAGGAATTCCATAACCGCAAGATCCTAGAATTGAAGAGGGAGAGGTGGAGTTGTGTAACCCCTTCTCCTTAACTCCTAAATTCAAATCAAATAAAAAATTACAAAAGGGTCATGGGTTATTTACGTGGGTCAAACAACCACCCAAGTCCAAGCCCATGTAGCACAACCCAAAAGCCTAAACAACTTCCTCAAAATAATGCAAGGCAACCCAAACTTCACTTAATCACATTTTGTCACATCCCAAACCTAAAGAGATCCTCGCAATACCCCAAAGGTTTTGTGGATAGGGAAAATGTATAAATCTAGCAATTAAAAGAGGCATTTACAGGTGTTAAAAATTTAACTCTTCCCCTTTTGCGTCCCGGGCGGTCCTGAAGCAGAGTAACTCTCAAAGTTACTCGCCTTGTGTCCCAGGCGGTCCCAAAGGCAAGCAACTCTTAAAGTTGCTCCACTTGCATCTCGTGTGGTCCTCAAGGAGAGTAACTCTCAAAGTTACTCTCCTTGTATCCTAGGCAGTTCCCAAGGAGAGTAACTCTCAAAGTTGCTCCCCTTGCGTCCAGGGCGATCCTCAAGGAGAGTAACTCTCAAAGTTACTCCCCTTGTATCCCAGGCAGTCCCCAAGGAGAGTAACTCTCAAAGTTACTCTCCTTCCATCCCAGGCGGTACTCAAGGAGAGTAACTCTCAAAGTTACTCCCCTTGGGTTCCAGGCGGTCCTCAAGGAGAGAAACTCCCAAAGTTATTGTCACACCCCGACCCCATTGCACAAATCACAATGAGGGAATTGCACGGATCTCAAGGCGAAACCTTCAGGATCCACAACTGGACCGCGGATTGCTACCGCAACATAATGCAAATAAAAGTAATAAAGTACTTTCATTTAATAGATTAGAATGCGGAAGCTAACAACTATATAAAATCCAAAGTATAAATAAGCAATGCATGGCCTAAACAAAATATAATCCAAAATCCAACTACTACTACGTCCAAAGGATCCTCAGAATACATCAACTACATAAATCAAGTTTAATAGTCTAACTCCATCCAGAGTGAAAGGCAGTAAACAAAAAGTAAAGCAAGCAAGCAGGTAAAGCAACAAGACAATCCACGCAGCAACTCCGACTAGAGCAGACCTTCCTCTTCCCATCCTACAACATAAAACGTTACGTGAGCTTATGATGCTCAGTAAGAAGCAAAGGAATGTTCACCCGTCCTCTCATGGAATCAATCACAAGGGTTAGTACCATAATAATCCAATAATAAAACCATAACAAATCCAACATGATCAACGTAAATACAATGCAATATGAGTAGTTTAGAAATGAAATAAGATGACATGAAATCATTCAAATGACCTAGAATGAATGCAATGATCAACATGTGAAAACAATGATAGAGATGCAAAATGTAATGAACTAAAATCAATGTTTCATGGTAAGCACACCTCATAACACACATCTAATGACCATGCCACTTTACGACGTATTCAAGGAATTATCGGAATTCCCTCTCCGTTCCGGACGCTAGCCCATGGCACGAAGGCTACTATACAGTATAATTATTTTTTGAATGAACAATACTTGAGGGGTAGCGAACCTGTATAGACTCTCACAAGCATCCTACACTAGTTTCTGTGGGTCTTTTCACCCCACAAGGTATATAGTCAACCTAGTATGTAATGCATTAAGTGGAAATCAAGTGAAGGCCTACAACAGAAACTATCTGAGTTCCCATTCACTTGGATAATCTGATTGCATACGTTCACTAGCTTCCAACATTATCACAACAACACATAATTATAGATTACTGTAAGTCCACAACTACCAAGGATCAACTAAGGTGGAATGATGGCAAGCAACGCATCGGAACATCAAGATTGACACACCATGGTTATATCTTGCTTCCGAAAATCAACAACAATAATGGCCGAAGCCCTACACCATCCATCCAAGTCATCTAAACAAAATCATTACTTATTGTGCAAACTACTGCGTGTTCGACAGAGGCGTCAGTGGACCGAAGCCTGCTGAATAGCCAAATTGGTCTAGAAAACAGTCCCTATCGATGGAGTGGTTGATGGACCGAATCTCTCTGTAAAATCTGGTGATCGTCGGCAGAGGCATCGGTGGACCGAAGCCTGCCGAATAACTGATTTTGCCTAAAAAATAGTCTCTGTCGGCAAAGGCATAGGTGGATCAAAGCTTGCCGATCTGCGCGAATTTGGGTTTTTAGTGAGTTTCTAAATTCCATTATAGGCATTCTAATACATTAAAAATCACTTGTAAACACACAGACTTTCGAAAAAACCTTTAAAACATATTAGACCAATCAAAACACATCCAAACAATGATTTAACTATTCAATCATTCGATAAAACCATATATTCATTATGTTAAAAGACAAGGCATTGATCTCGATCAAAGACTACGATCACCCCTACGCAACTTACCTGATTCCAATAGAGTTTCTTAGCACTCTCAGGAACACTCTTCGTATAAAAATAAGGGTTGCAATCATCAACTCGTCCACGTGCTTCGTCGTCGAAGTTATCCACAAAGTCGTCATCTCCTTCCGCTCTTCTTGTCTCCAGCCTCTCACAAAAGTTCAGATCTAGAATTCCAAAGCAATATGAGAGAACAAAACCTTAAATTCTCTCTTATAAACCCATCAAAATACAAAAACTAAACTTCCAAAAAGCACAACACATTCCCTATGGGGTGTGAATTCAAAACAGAAGCTCTATATTTGTTTTGATTTCATCTCAATCAAAATCCCATACTATCTATAATATCAAAACAACCCCAACAATTAAACAGTAATACTTATAAATCAAATTAGCATTTAAAATAATACATATATATATATATATATATATATTAAATAATGATGAAAAATACCATTAAATTTGGAAAAAATTTAAATCATTATATGTGGGAATCCTTAAGTTGATTTAGGTCATTAGAGTTACTCCCCGTGTATCCCAGGCAGTCCCCAAGGAGAGTAACTCTCAAAGTTGCTCCCCTTGCGTCCCGGGTGGTCCACAAGGAGACTAACTCTCAAAGTTACTCCTCTTGTGTCCTAGGCGGTCCCCGAGGAGAACTCTCAAATTTTCGCCCCTTGCGTTCAGGGGGTCCTCAAGGAGAGTAACTCTCAAAGTTACTCCCCTTGTGTCTCAGGCGGTCCCCAAGATGAGCAACTCCCAAAGTTGCTCCCTTTGCATCCCTGGCAATCCTTAAGGAGAGTAACTCTCAAACTTACTCCCTTTGTGTCCCAGGAGGTCCCCAAGGCGAGGAACTCTAAAGTTGCTCCCCTTGTGTCCCGGGCATTCCTCAAGTAGAGTAACTCTCAAAGTTACGCCCTTTGTGTCTCAGGCGATCTCCAAGGAGAGTAACTCTCAAAGTTGCTCCCCTTGCGTCCCGGGCAGCCCAAGGAGAGCAACTCTCAAAGTTTCTCCCCTTGCGTCTCGGGCGATCCTCAAGGAGAGTAGCTGTCAAAGTTACTCCCCTTGTGTCCCATGCGGTCCTCAAGGCGAGCAACTCTCAAAGTTGCTCCCCTTGCGTCCCGGACGATTCTCAAGGAAAGTGACTCTCAAAGTTACTCCCCTTGTATCCCAAACGGTCCCCAAGCAAAGTAACTCTCAAAACGATACAACAAATGATATTACATTATTAAGATGAAACTACAAAAACATTTCATCCACGACGGATGCCGGACCCCCTTGACGTGCAGTTTTAATGTAAGCATAGCGGTTGCCGGATCCCCTCGACAGGCTGTCAATATTCTTCTACGGCAATGCCAAATCCCCTCAACGGGTAGTCGATAACCACGGCGGTAAACCGGACCCCCTCGATGGGCAGTCGATATGCAAGCACGGCGGATGCCGTATCCCCTTGATGGGCTATCAATATTCATCTACGGCATTCCCGGATCCCCTCGATGGGTAGTCGATATCCACGGCGATAAGCCGAACCCCCTCAACGAGCAGTTGATATGCAACCACGGCGGATGCCGGATCCCCTCGACAGGCAGCCGATACAGAAATACACCTCACACTTACCATGATATACATCCCGACAAGCATGTGTCTCCACGAATGAAAACTTCCATGACATAGAAGGTCATATGTACCTCCATCCAAAGAGACCCCAAAGCACCAAGGTTTGAGAACCTCAAGAATGCTGAGACTAAATGTAACGTCCCGAATCCGATAGACCCGATATGGTCCATCAAGGACTAGAGGCATCACCTTCACTTCCTTAAAGGAGAGTGGTGGATCACAACAAAATAGGATTATCCTAAAATAAGCATTTAATTAAGTATAAACATATCATTTATTATAGAGTTCAGCGGAAAAGAACGAAATAAACTCTAGGTTAGAAATCAGGTTCATA
>JAUPMG010117065.1:0-11857 GCA_031762675.1 Pachysandra terminalis | reverse complement strand
GTTTCATGGATATCATGTATACTTGAGTGATCCAAATGAGCAAGAGTTAAGCGACCTAATTAATTCAAACAGAAAACAGATCCAAAGGACTTGCCAGAGAAATGTAACTGCTCTATAAATACTCAACAGGCTACTCAATTACCATTTTGTTTTCTTTCTTTCATCCCCCCTTTGGGGCTATGGTTACTTTGGTGACTCATGACACTAAGACTCTCTAATTGATACACTTTGGTGACTGATGACACTAAGACTCTCTAATTGATACATGAAACCTAGAAGAAAACATCAAACCTAAAACACCAAGGGCATGGATATCACTAATTTATCATATCTTCTCAATTGGAATTGCCAATATCCGACATTACAAGAAAATGGGAAAGATACAATAACAAACTGAAAGCTTTCAGGAAAGATAAAATGATAAACTGGAAAGCAACATAAGTTCAAGCACCTCAACAATACAATAATATAACAACATTGCTATTATACTTGTTCCATTGTTTTTGCCTCTAAAGTGATATAGTTCTAATCATAATATCAATTGATCATTGTTGTATCTACTTTAAAAGAATACATGCAAAGACACATATTTGCATCATTGCTGAAATCAAAATCTTCCTAATCAAGAATTATTATCCCAATACTCCTGACATGAAACATTAAATATACCAAAAATACTGGTTTTGAACAGCATATTTGTGACATAAAAAGGAAGTTCAGTCAAATACGAGTATTACAACTTAATTAAACCAGTAGCAGGAATCCTGCCATAAAGTAACACACTCATGAAAGCTGTATTATTAACTTTTGGAAATAAGAAAAGTAAATAGTTAGCAGTTTACCTCACTCTCAACTGGCAACAAACTTTGCACATCATGCTGCTCAAAGCAAGATGCAATTAATTGGCCACCAGCAGCTAACCACGTTGTGATGGCCATTGAAATCCCCACCAACAGAAACAACAAAGATGAAAGGTGAGGAGACATTATACCCTGAAATACAACGCTATCCATCAATGACTTGGCTCATACAGGAGGAGTCAAAGGCATAGACAAGTGCATGAAACAAAAAAGACATGGCACTATTGCTAGATCACACATTACAAAACAGCTTCTGCTTGATTGGTTATGTGATTAAGCATAACTAATAATGTTGGGTACAAACACAAACAACATGAATGTTCCATGCAGAAACCTCTTGTAGCGTCTACTGATCCAATGTAATTGCATTAACTAACCACAATTATCTTGGCATTAGATATAACTAAACAAAAATTAAGAAAGTATAATGTTAGAACAATAATAATAGCTTTAGGAGACAATTTTCCAGATTCACAAAGCTTAAACCCACATTGACAATATGCTATAGGAGCTAAAACAATCGTGACAAGCAAAAAAAAAAATTCATATAGTTTTTAACAACATTAAGCGATAAGAAAAAGATGCTCACAAGCAATGTAATTTGGTTCACATAGAAGCAAACCTGATTAAGCTTCCCCAAAGGCCACAAATGCAAATTCCCCACCAGGTGCAAGAAGATGACCAACTTATTGCAGCTATAGTTGAAATACCAAAGAGTCTACCAACTAAAGCTACCAATATGGTTTTTCCCTAATTTTGAAGAACTAAACAGTAAAACAACTTTCAATTGCAATCATCTAACATAATCAACTTTAATTGGAGTAAATGTTAAGCTATTTAAATCTAAACTTGCATTCATTTTAATGTTCTTCAAAATAATCAGCTGATCTCCAAAAGTTATACATAAAAAGGATGGTTACTATTATATTTTACTAACATAAATAACTAATTATAAGCTCTCAGAGTAAGCCGGTGGCATATAGTGAAGCCAATGTAAAAAGGTCAGCTATTATATTCACATGATAGAGCACTAAAAAATTACAACCAAATCATATAACAACATTTGAACTGATCATTACTTTCATAAAGAAGCATGTTATGGAATAGGTAACAATTAGTGGTTGTTTGGTTCAATCAAATGCAATTTACCAGTAAAAAGCTTAATAGGTTACTCAAAAACCCCCAAGTATAAGATGCCTCCAATAAATTTCACTTGAACAATCAGAAAAATTCAACCAACTAAAGAGTAACATTTATTAATGGGATGATACATTCAAGAAGATTACGCACCAAAGGAAGCACCCCTCTGAACTGCCACCTTAGCCGCACACCTGATCTCACAAAATGTTTTTCCCCTGGTTTATGTACTAATTCTCTCATACCAACCTGTATCACATGCGATTAGGAAGCAAGGGTAGATAAGAAAAAACTCAAATTTTGAAGCTCCTAACTTGAATCCTACTCCACAAAGAAAAGGAACTTTAAAATGCCGATTTTCAGCAAAACGTGTCTTGTATTTCTGCACTTCCGGAACTGAAATCAGTAGCAGGAAACAAAGAACTCCAATGCTGATGCAAACTTAAATCCAGAAATAGAAATCCACATCTGAGCTAAAAACAATCAGATCAATACAACAAGCCATCACTCCGTCTCAATCAAAATCAACAAACACAAGCCTCTAATTATTGCAACACTGAACAAAACAACCTACAAAAATCAGCTTTTGAGATCTCTGCAATAATGTGACCCCCATTCCTTGAAAATCGCTTTCTCCTTCTTCAAAAGCCAAGAATATAATCATTTGGTGAAGAGGAAAAGAAACAACGAGATTCAAACGAAAGCCGAAACCTCATAATAAGTCGAGAAGAAAAAGAGCAAAAGGAGCTAAAAGAACACTCAAAACTCACCTGAATCAAAAGCATGGAATCCGTTTTGATCCTTGAGGTCTGCTTTTTCTGCAAATTTCACATGAACTTCACGATGGTTTCTTTCGCGAAAGCGATTGAAATAAAAGTAAACATTACTGACATTAGGTCTCCTGACCGCTAATTTCAAATGAACTCACCTGGATTTTTGGGAGAAAACACGATACAAAATCGTACGGATCAGGAAGAAAAAAGCCTATTTTTTTTCTTAAGAAAGTAGTGGGACTCACAAAATTTTCATTTTTCTGCTAACCAAACGGTCAAAGGAGGTGGGACCAAAAGAGGTGAGACCCATAAAAATTATTATTATTTTTTTAAAATTTAAATAAAATTTGATTGAGTGTAATTTTTTTAAAACTTAAAAAAATTAGAAATTGAACCAAAACCAAACCGAAGTCGGTTTGACATCTGTTAGGATTCTTATGACTTTCTTACTAACCAAACGTTCAATTACATGATTTTCATACAACTTTCCTGCAACAACCAAACAGCAACAAGAAACTTACTTTCACTTTCTTTTCACAATAATTTCACTTTCTTTTTTTTCCTTTAACACACTTTGACGCTTACCAAACGCAGCCTTAGAGCTCACATAGGCATCCAATGGACCAAAAAATCAGTGTATGCAATGACACCATAATTTAGCAAGGAACAGCTTCTGGAAAATTTTTGGTAGCCTCGGCATATAATGCCTCGAAGGGCCCTCCCTCTTCAGTCTTCAAGGTGGCAAGGGTACCCTATGGATGAAGGACTGACTATCTCTCAACACAGGTCAGTGTACTCTCAGTAATGCAAGCAACGAACACACTGAACATTTGATTTTACATTGTTCCTTTTCCAAGGCCCTTTGGTGGTCCAGGTGCAGCCGGGATTGGAGCAATATGGCGTGACTATTGAGAGATTCTTATGCGGCATACTTTAACCATTGCAATTGAAACAACTGCAGCTCTAGAAGCTTTAAAGATGACTCATAAGCAAGGATACCATGCAATTGAACTACGCTAATTGACACCACTTAAGCAATCTCAGATATCTGTTTCTCCTTGGGAGATACACACAATTATCATAAAGGCAAGACAACAACTTAGAAGGTTCAGGCATCGAGAAAGAAACAATGCAACAAATGCTCTTGCAAATTTTACAGTATGTTATTACTCTTGTTTTTGGAAGAATACACCTCCTATGTTTCTCAACTCTGTTCTAAAGGAGGCCTACTTAGGCAAAAGTACTATTTTTATTGTAACCTCTTTTTAAAGTTATATAAAGAATATGACCATAAAGAAAGTGGTTCGAACAGATTAGTTGGGGCTTGTCAGATCCGGTTTTAATAATTAATTCAATTATTGTAAATTATTAGATTAATTGAAATTATCTAAAGCATAATAAGATAAGAACATAGGCAATTTTTACGAGGTTTGGTAAAAACCTACTCTTCGGGGCCACGCCTAGCTATTGAACAATCCACTAAGATATTGAGAATACAATCACTAATCAGACTTACACAAAATAAAGACTCCCTCTTAATTTCTGTAGCCGCCATGTTGAATCATCTTCTGGAGTTGTTCAGCGAGCACCACTCGACTTCAATGTCTGCATAGATGAACTCCCTTCATTCTGCAAACTGTCTTCTCCCGAAGACACAAAGTTCTTCTCCCGAAGAACTGAAACCTTGAACAACTCAAGAATAATGATCTTGAACTTTGAGAAGTTACTGGACTCGCATCTGTCTAGATCTTTATAAAGAGCACACATAGTCTTTGCTTCAAATCTCGGATTGGTATTAACTTGGGATGTTGTAACACTGTTGCAACAGTTACTAAATCCGAGAGATTTGATTCTGTCATGAGAATCCGATTCAGATCTATAAGATATGATTCTACAATCAAGGATATAATCAACTTCTAAAACATACTAACTCAAATCACAATAAATATTCTCAATCAATAGAAATCTTGTGTTTTAAGAAAACCTAATCAAATCTAATAAAGTTGAGAAAGAATCCAACATTAATTAGAAGTATCGACTTAAATTAGAAGTCTCCACTTCAATTAGAAGATTCCACTTCAATTAGAAGTTCCCACTTTAATTTGAAGATTTCACAGTAATTTAGAAGTCTCCACCTCAAAAGGAAGTTTCGACTTTGATTAGAAGTCACAACTAAACATAGAAGTCTCTCAATATTCCACGATTTGGCCAGCTGTGAGAAGACGTCAGATTCTTTTAGAATCAACTTGAATTTTGAACTTCTAAACAGTAGTTTATATAAACCAACAAAAACGGATCCGTTAACACAACACGTGATGCTGTATTCTGTTTTTCAAAAACAGAATCTTCATCCCCTGTTTTAAAAACTCCTCAAGCTTTTTGAAGAAGCTTCCATATCTTCAAACAAATCAAATTTTCCAACCGGCAACTCTACTTTCAATTCAGATTTCCATGTTCGGACAATTCAAAACATCTAATTAGGTTGGGAAACAATTCACCTTAATTAGAAGGTAATCTTTAATTTGAACATATGACCAGCTGTCGAAACGATTCAGAAAAATCCAGATTTCTTTTCAAATCAATTAGAAACGAAATTTGTGAATTAGAGAACTCTTGAATCTTGCCTTGATTCTTGAATTACTTTGACTTTGAATATTATTGCCATGAATGCCAATTAAACTTAACGACCCACTGCCCATACATTTATTTATGGAAATTGATGATCCGATCAATAATTAGATTTATGGACAAGGCCATTTCATGAACATTTTTATGAGTTTTGTCATATGCAAAGAGGGGGTGTTATTTATGGAAATTGATGATCCGATCAATAATTAGATTTATGGACAAGGCCATTTCATGAACATTTTTATGAGTTTTGTCATATGCAAAGAGGGGTGTTTGGAGGGCCGCGTTAGTTCAATATTTACCTCTCATTTGCATGGGAAAACTTGTGAGTCATTGTGCATGAAAAATCAACTACGAGGAGCAAAAATAATTTAAGTAAATAGAGAATTATCCACATAAACTATTTAAAATTTACCACATAATCCCTATGAGGGACAGAAAAATCCATGTCACATACCTATAAAGCTGCCAAAAAGTAGCATATATGCACCAATTAATTGGCCTTTTTAAATTACTTTTATCGAAACATAAAGAATAGAATTAGAAACATCCACTAATAACTTTTGCTCCAAAAGTAGGGAAAGCAAAAGCAAATCAGATCTTCTAACTCATAAATGTAGCTTTCACAAAGCTTTTCCTCTCCTTCATTGTCATTCGCACTCAATATAAAGCTTCCCTATTTATGTTCCATTTGAACCCTCTTCAAGAACAGGAAACTTGCTTCTTCAACAATGGCAGGGAAGAAACAGCTTTATTTGGCTATCATTCTAATCCAGTCCATATATGCTGGCACTTTTTTGTTCTCCAAAGCTGCATTCAATGGTGGTATGAATAGTTTCGTCTTCTTCTTCTACAGACAGGCTGCTGCTACTCTCTTCTTACTCCCTTTTGCAATTTTCTTTGAATGGTAAGCCAATATATATATATTGTTGAGCTTCTTCTTCCTTCTCATTAAGGGGTTCTAATGGGTTTATTATGGTTTGCAGGAATAAAGCACCACACCTAACATTGCTAGTGCTGTGCAAGATCTTTATGTTGTCTTTAATCGGGTATGTTTAACATTGATTGAAATTTGTTTCTAAAACTCTAATATGATCAAGTATTTATTGATTTGAGTAGATTAGATAATTTTTTTTTTTTGATTGTTGGGGGTTGTTTGGACTTCAGGATTACTATAAACTTGAATATCTATGGTGTCGCCCTTGTTTATACGTCGGCAACGCTGGCTGCTGCAATTTCAAACACTCTACCTGTTATAACTTTCTTCCTTGCTGTTTTACTCAGGTAGTGACTTAAAGTTTCCATTTCTGAATTAAATGATGGAATATTACTGTAGGTAACAAATGGAACATTTACATCAAGAATGCATATTTCACCCAAGCCTTGTTGGTTTTGTTCACATCACTATATCTAAAGATTAATCTACATGTTATAGGCTATCTTTGTAATCTCAACCATGACTAACTTGGATGAACGCTTATACTTTTTTAATGCAAGATGATGTGATCCCACATGAAAAAAAATTGAAATTACAGGATGGAAACTGTGAATTTGAGGTCCCTCCATGGCCTGGCAAAGGCTGTGGGTGTAATACTCTGTCTTGCCGGCGCGGCGATTCTCGCCTTTTACAAAGGACCATATTTGAAACCCTTAATCCATCATCACATCTTAGGACAAAGCAACAACAAGCAACTTCAACAAGTCCATTCCCATTCCACCAAAACATGGGTGAAAGGTTGCTTCCTCATGTTCATTTCTAGTGCCTCATGGGGTTTGTACCTTGTACTACAGGTAGGTTAATTCTTCTCTTCCAGTACTTGAAATATGGGAGACAGGTTAAAAAAGAAGTGTAACAACATTTATGGGAGACAGGTTCGAGTATTCGAAAGCTACCCTTCGAAGCTTCTCTTCACAACTCTAGCGTGCTTTCTAAGTACAATTCAGTCCTTTGTCGTTGCCATTGTTTTTGAGAGAGACCTTAACCGGTGGAAGTTGCATTGGGACATCGGACTCCTTGCCGTGGCCTACTGTGTAACAAAATTAACGAAAACCCTTCTAAATTTATTTCTTACTCATTTCATTAGATGATTAAACTGACTTTGATTCATGACAGGGATTCGTCGTTACCGGGGTTTCGTTCTATTTACAGGCATGGTGCATTGAAAAGAGGGGACCGGTTTTCCTAGCCATGTGGATGCCATTATCTTTGGTCATGACAATCTTCTGTTCTTCACTTCTCTTGGGTGAGAAAATTAATTTGGGCAGGTGATCTCTTTATCTTTTTTTTTTTTTTTTTTAAATTTATTATAACCTTTCCAAAGATTTAAGTCTTCTAATTTAACTGTAGTTATTTCTATCTAAAGTGTTTTAGGGGGGATTCTGTTGGTTGGAGGCCTTTACAGTGTTTTGTTGGGGAAGAGTAAGGAACAACAGAAGGTAGATAATGTTATTAGTTTGACAGTTGAAGATGAAAAAGATTCAAAAGAGAGCACAGAGCTGAAAGACATATCGGCAGCATCATAGGAATTTCTTTACACAAACAAAAATTGTTCATGTTTATTTCGATCTATCATAATATTGTAAAGTTCTTTTATTTTTTTTCCATTAACCATGTACTTAACACTGATTTCATTGACAGAATAGATTCTCTGTTTTGTATATTTTTCTGTTTCATAGTAATGATAATTTCGAATTTCACTAAAGAAAAAGAAAAAAAATAATTCTCAGGACAGTGACCATGATGAACATGATTTAATGTGTATCTAATCAGCTAACAATCCATAGCCTAAACACTAGTTTTGGAAATGATGCATATTCAGTTCAAACAAATATTACTTTTCTATGTCTTAATGGGATCATATTATAATTTCAGGTTGTTGAACATAATTAAGTTTAATTGATAGTGGCTCAGTGACTATTCCACTGACTAAGCAATGACTGGACTTCCCAACACAATCTAAGATTGGTTCATTCCCTATGAAAGAAGAGAAAAACATCAAGAACATGGAACTTGCTTCTTTAACATCAAGAACATGACTTGGCTGTCATTCTGATACAGCCCATAAGTGCCGGCACATATTTGCTCTCCAAAGCTGCATTCAATGGTGGTATTTATAATTTTGTCTTTGTTTTCTACCGACAGGCTGCGGCGGCTGTCTTCTTAGTCCCTCTTGCAATTATCTTCGGAAGGGAAGGCAATATATATTATATACAAAAGTGTTGATTAATTTATTTATTGAAGAAAGAAATTTTTCCTTGTCCATATTACATATTTACATGTGAGGTAATTGAATTAGCTATTCATAAATTGAGATGACTAGAATTTCTTTGTAGACCATAGAGAGTTTCTTGTGAATATTAAAATCTATGCCTAGCTAGACAAATAGGATGCACTATTTCCTTCCTTCTTTTGGAAAAGATTTATATATAGATGTTGAATCTGAAAAATTATTCCTTTCATCTTTTGCTCTCTAATGGGAATAGCTTGCTTCTGAAGGCTAGTTCTTGGATCATATTTTAATCTCAGGTTGTGGAAAACAGAGAACTTTCGATTTCCACTTTAACGAAAAGGTTCAACTCTTTGAGTGTCTTTGCACCAGAATCTTACTAAAGTACAGAAGAAATTCAATGAAAATTTCTATCTATTTATATGCAATATAAATCAAGCTAAAATACATAAATCAAGAGGTTTCTAAAGCACTTCCAATGAGATTCATGTAAGTACCTAACCGTAAAGATATAAGAAGGGTTGGAACCTCAAGCTCACATGTGCTAAAACCCCGAAGAGTTAAATTTGTTTTGGCCTAGTTTCTCATCAGCAAAACCATTATAATGCCGATCTCAAAACAAAATTATTACAATATTTAGAAGTTTTCATTGAGCATGAAAACTCCATTACAAGGAACAAAAATAGTTTAAGCAAATATAGAATTATCCACCTAATCTATTTAATATTTTCCACATAATCTCTATATGACAGAAGAATGTTAATGTTGGAATGTGTCCCACATCACCTGGCTTTGCCCCGTCTGTGCTGGTTATAAGGTGCCAGTTCCCCTCTTCTTAATACCTGGGTTTTAAGGAGTAGAATGGGCTGAACTTTCTTCAACTTGGTATTAGAGCTAGGTTGGGTTTGTTGTCCGGTGCTGTCCGACTGTTGTGGTCCAAGGGGATGTGTTGGAATGTGTCCCACATCGCCTGGCTTTGTCCCGTCTTTATTGGTTATAAGGTGCCAGTTCTCCTCTTCTTAATACCTGGGTTTTAAGGAGTTGAATGGGCTGGGCTTTTCAACTGAGGTCTCTCCAAGGCATGGCAAAGGCTGTGGGTGTCCTACTTTGTTTGGTCGGCGCGGCGACTCTTGCCTTCTACAAAGGACCATATATGAGACCCTTGATCCATCATCACCTCTTAGGACATAGCAACAACAAGCAACTTCAACAAGTCCATTCCCATTCCAGCAAAACATGGGTGAAAGATTGCTTCCTCATGTTCATTTCTGGTGCCTCATGGGGTTTGTACCTTGTACTACAGGTAGCTTATTTTCTTCCAGTACTTGAAATATATAGTTGCAGATCATTATGTATGTTAAAAAAGAAGTGTAACAACATTTATCGGAGACAAGTTCGAGTATTAGAAAGCTACCCTTCAAAGCTTCTCTTCACAACTCTAGCATGCTTTCTAAGCGCAATTCAGTCCTTCATGGTTGCCATTGTTTTGGAGAGAGACCTTAACCAGTGGAAGTTGCATTGGGACGTCGGACTCCTTGCTGTGGCCTACTGTGTAACAAAAACCCCCTTTGCAAATATATTTGTTATTTCGTTTCATGATAGATGATTAAACTGACTTTGATTCATGATAGGGATTCTTCGTTACCGCAGTTTCATTCTATTTACAGGCATGGTGCATTGAAAAGAGGGGACCAGTTTTCCTAGCCATGTGGATGCCATTAATGGTATATCTAATCAGCTAACAATCCATAGCCATAGCCTAAACAACAGTTTTGAAAGAAGAGATTTCTTTTGGAAATGATGAATATTCAGTTCAAACAAATATTCCCTTTTTAATTTCTTAATGGGATCATATTCTAATCTCAGGTTGTCGAACATAATTTAGTTTAATTGATAGTGGCTCAGTGACTAAGCATTAATGACTGGACTCCCCAACACAGTCTAAGATTGGTTCATTCCCTAAGAAAGAAGAGAAAAACAGAAACTACAAGTTTGGGTTGGCTGGGCTTCACTAAAACTTGGCTCGGTATGTTTATGAAATTATACATATAAATTCATATATCTTATATTATATATTAATATTAAACATATATGTTAATATATTATGCTATATATAATAATAATAATTAATTATAATATTAATGTATTTGGGCTAATATAAGGTTTTTTACAAATCGAGCTTTTTGCGAGTCGAGCTTGAACCTAAATATTTTAACGAGCCCGACTATAAATTTTTTTAATGAGGTTGAACCTAAAATATTTTAATGAGCCTGAATCTAATTTTTTTTAACAAGCTTGAGCCTTGCTGCTCAAGGTTTACAAACTAGAGTTGAGCTGGACAAAGCTTGGTTCGGCTCATTTACAACCATACATATTTATTAATATATGTCAATGTTTAATTTAAATTTCGTTGAAATTTTTTGATTTTGTTTAAGTAGGCAAAATCAAAATCCTAAGATTTTGCTCTAAAAGATTTCAGACAATTTTAACAAAAAAAAGTTAAAAAAATTGTCAAAATAATTAATTTTGATTAAAATAATTAAAAAAATCAAATTATTTCGTTAAAATCATTAAAATTTCATAAGAAATTTTTATGAAATTTTGCTATATAAATAAAGAAAGAATAGAAAAGTTTCTTATCAAAATTTCATTTCGGTCCTCAAACGAAATCATCAAGCAATAATTAGTGAAGCACATCGGAACTTGTTTTGCTGTTTATAATTTAATTTGGCTCCCCCTAAAAAAAAATATTGGCTCTGCCCCTATCCTATCTAAAACATTCCCAATGAGATTCATGTAAGTAACTAATGTTAGGAATTGATCAATCTAAACTCACGTAGATCAATCTAAACTCACCAAGAGTTCCAAGATCTTGGGATTCGAAGAATCAAGAGAAAATAAGTAAAGCAACCACAAAATGAAAGACAGAAGATAAAGAACACACATAAATTTATGTGGTTTGACGACCTTGTCTATGTCCACGGAGCGCACTAGAAATTCACTATAATCTTGAAGTTTTACAATCTGAGAGAAACCTTATGAAAATCTAGATCTGACACTGGACACTGTAAATTCATAATAGGATTTGACGGGCCGGGTATAGAAATGGCCAGAGTCAGGGGCTCTGCCCCCGAACCCCCGCAAGCTGCAAGCGCAACTTGACCCACCACGAGGGGCGCTGCCCCCATGCCCCCCCCCTTCCCCCCGCGAGCTAACAGCGCAATTCGACTTG